>JAFEJD010000081.1:0-36851 GCA_018296065.1 Blastomyces percursus
GTCTGCCACTGCCCCGACGGGCTGCAGGGAATTATGGTGATGGCTTTGCGCGTGGGTATGGCCGCAGGCCGGCCTAAGGAGGGAGGGAGGGGGGGGGGTGTTCGGGGGTTGGAGAGCTGGAAGGCTGAGTAGGAGCGGGAGGACCCGGAACGGGGAGGGATTATGGCTTAAGCAGGATTCACCTTCCCCGGCAACATTATGACTCATGGACACGCGTTTACCGGATGGAACAAAAGATGGTTATCTCATCCCATCCGGTATGCTCACTATATACACCTGTTCGCTTTTCGCTGGCGGTGACCAAAAGAAGCCGCATCAAAGCGATATATCAGGTTCCCTTGCTGCCTTCTTCACACGACAGTTATAAGCTATTCCCAACCCGGCCAAAGGCTGAACGCGTCAAATTTGAAGGTGATTTTTAACTCACTGGAATGTTCTAGGGTTGTTTTATGTTTATATATTTACCTTTACCATTTTTCTTGGTATATATATGCCCAATCGGAACTTTCTTCTTTATGACTTGATATTTTAGGTTGGATTTCCGTCCCCCCTTTCCTTCATGTATATATTGATAGCTAATGGGGGAAAAGTGTAGAAAGAAAAATGTCCGTATGTAAAGAACCCCAAGCGTACGGGTCCAATCCAGGGTGGAGCTGCGATTGGGGTGCTTCCAAGTAGCGGAATACTTACAGTTGGGACCCTTGCCGACGATGTTGCAATCTTTTTATATCTCTATAATACAGCACTTTCTCAGGCGTGGACGGCAGCGGGAGGAGAGACCAGCTAAGATAGTCATAGACACCGCATCAGCTCCTGTCTGGGCCGGGTAGTCGTCGACATTTGCCTTCCCCGACTTCTTGACTTTCTGTGCTGCGAATGACAACATAATCGACCCGTATGCTGGTAAGGCCTCTGAGATCTGCAGCTCCTGTGTTGACAGTAGAAAAGTTTGGTCCAGTTCAGGAGGCCGGGACAATTTGTGTGTCGGATGTGGACGGGTCGAGCTTCTTAAGTGCATCTTACCGAGTCATCCCTCTCCTCCTGAAATGGAACAACTACTGCTCTCCCTGCCTATGTTGCTTATTCCCCTTTGTATAACTTGATATTGGGATCGTTATACATGTATATTTATGTCCAAATCTATATGCTTCTATAGGATACCCATGAACTTTCATGATATACCGCTGTTCCCGTTTGCCTCCTCTCATTCCACGACGCTGATCTAAATATATGATAACCATGCTAGCTGTCTAGTAACCGGAAGAACCAAACTTACCGCATCTGAATGATGGGGGTGTGTAGAGAGCACCATGCACAACAATATGTGAACTGCCAAGAATATCCGTTTGAACTTCCTCGGGCCCTCTCTCTATGCTCGGGATGGAAAAATCCACATTTGAATGCGACGGACAGGCAAACATACAGACATCCTCAGATCAAACCCACCACCCTCAGTCCTTCTTCAATGCTATATGACACGAACAAAACCAGCGCAATTCACCCTAATTGTCACATCACCACTTTTATCCCTCTTTCCATTTTTACAGCCTCCTTCATCCCTCCTCCCATCTTTACCCGCTTCCATATTTTGCTTCCCCATTAACACACGCCCTCACTATTTTTTCCCTTAAAGACTTGGTCGCCTTTATTTAATTCTCACCTTTCCATCCGCAGGCCATTGAGAATATTTTAGAGCCTTTACCATGTCTTAGATATCTCTCTAACCCTCTAAACAGAACCTGCCCTTTAGTGACGACAAATTTGATTTGAGAAGGTAAAGGGCTATTGTGCTAGGGAGTGAAGAGAATTTAAAACGTTGGAGTAGAGGAGGACGCTCCGTCCTCATACTATGAGGTCGTAATGAGTGTGGGGCGCCGCTTTGATCGGACCGTCTTTGTTATTGATCTCCGAAAGGGATACCTCAACTCTTGAAAGGAAATATTGCTGAATGGGGGTAATGTGTTCTCTCCGCGCTCTCCTAACGCCAGCCGCCAAATCCGTGAAGGGCATTCAGTGTCCGCGGTCGCCTACAGATTTTTCTCGGGAAGAACGTCGGTTTACACGCGTTGACAGCCACGCTGGATCTATTCCTATTTTGCTAAATATGGCCAGAGAAAGAAGGTATGCGCATGGTAGCCGTTGCTTTGTCGTTGAAAGGCCCAATCCAAGTAAAGGCGGAAAGAAAGAACCGACAATGGCCAATGTCATCTACCTAGACGACAAAGGGGGTATCTCAACGCTTACGGCGAGGAATCTGCGAAGCGTGCCCATTGAAAATGACGGCATTTCATTGTGTAAACAATATGGAGTTGCCTGGACATTGGTCGAATATCCCTTTATGCTGCTCGCTTGTCAAAAGCGGGCACGCTGGTACATTCATATCTCGTCGCGATGTAAAGAGGCACAGTTAGAGAACTTAAGAAGAGAATGAATGGGCCTCCTTGTGTAGTTGGCGTAGGCCACGACACGGTTTGTGATTATATATGTCGCGTTGATACCACTCGAGTAGTTCGCTATTGCTCTCAGAGTCAAAGTATCGACCGGATTGATCAATTGCTATCAAAAATCAGTGCTGAAACCAACGTCAAAAGCCAACATTCGATTTTTCTAAATTAGCTGAACACGCAGCTTCCGGTACGTTTGAATACCCCTTAAATAACACCACAACTCGAGATAGGCCGATTCTTCCAAGTAGCTAGGCTTCTCTGCATAGGGAATCTGGTTCCAAATTAGCTCGACAACATTTTTCCACATGGCAAGCAGTAACGACCAATCTGTGAGTATCGCTGGATTACTCGACTTTTCTTATTTACGATAACCGATAACCGTTTGCTGAGATTGACTATGTACATGAGACTGGTGAGGCGTCGGGCGGTACCACTCGCTCAGGTACGTAGAAGTTGTTTCGCAAATCCGACCTTAGGTTACTATGGGAGAATGTCAAGGATAATAATGCCCTAGGTCAATAGGCCCTAGAGGTGCGAGGTGGACGGAAGAAGAAGAGATGTGGCTTATTACCAATACCATTGAGCAAAATAGCAACGAATGGCTAGCCCAAAACATACCGGGGGGCAATGGGCGAACTGCGAACTCTATCGCAAGCCATCTGGCGGAGCTTCGCATGAGGAATAAGCTTCCTCGAGCGTGGAGATCGGGGATTATAGATGGGGCACCAGACTGGACACTCGCAGAAGACCTGGAAATAATCGAGTGGATCCTCCATGAAGAAAGAAGAATTGACGCTCAGGTGTTCGTTGCGAATAATCGTTCTGGAGCGGCAATTCAACGCCGGGCAAGATTCCTCATGGCGGATGATGGGTTCGCGGCAATTGTCTATGATACGGAAGAAAGCCTTCGGTTGGTGCAGCTCCGGTACGACATGGCTTCCGAAGGGCCGGAAAGGGAGGCAGCCCACGCAGCTCTCGTACAAGCTGAAAATGACGCTGAATGGATTGTTCGTGACGCATTGAGGGAGATTCGTGGTGGTTCCGTATATCAGGCATCCATTTGGTAGGAAACCTAGAAACAATGACAAAGGGAAGAGAACTAGATAGACGATGGGAATGGATCGAGAGCAAAGTGGTTTGCACACACTGTCATGGATTAGGCGTATGATTCGGGTGCCAGCTCCTTTTCTTTAATGGGATTAAATTGTTCTGAGTTTTCGGGCTTCGGATTCAAAGCTACTATTTAGGGACGTATGATGGAGGTGTTTAGTTTGACTGTTAGGCTGAAGTGAAAAGAAAAATATAGAGGAAATGGACAGTCAACAAAGTTGGTCATATTATTTTGCCTCAGTGGTGATATCGTCTTTGAGTGTAGGACTTGTGGGTTGCATGTTTGGAAATATGTCGTTGTTGTGCAGATTATGCATCAATGAGGAACCTAGTGCTTAGGGAGAACTGAATATTTGGGTAGGTCAGATCCCCCCTCATCATAAGTTCCTTGAATGTCCGGATACAAGGCCATTCATATTTTGGTCATGAAACGGAGATAATGAAGCTAGAGAAGATTGGCCAAATCGTATATGTTTGGACACTAGCCCTCTTTGAATTGGCAAAGAGCACCATATCGCAATATCCTCAGCAAATAACAATTGAATTGGATGCTCGTGATGTATTTTGTAGAAAGGCTCTGTCTGTGTATAGTAGCCAAATATTGAAAATGAACAGACCTGGACTCGGCGACGACATTTCATGATCAGGTATTTGAGCGATGTGTGAATCTCGATATGACATTCACAGAGGGTACAAAACTGAGCTCTCCAAGAATCCGGAGGAAAGGATCACCTCGACAAGATAGTTGCTCTGCGGAAACCTGATGATTACCCATAAAATATTAGGGTAAGTGAATATGGCCATGTTTGAGGCTCCGCGCGAGGCTGGCGATGGATAGTGTTCAACTTGATGGCGTTACCTACACCATACTATCTTTGACTGGACCGTGTGGTGCCATCGTCCGCTCCATTAAGGATGATGGCATGAGCAAAGCAACAACTTCTGCCACAGCCAATATCAACGTCCTTTTTTGGGTGTTTTCAAAAGATATAGGAATTAAACATCTGGTTTTCCAGGAGCGTACCACGAAGGCGTTGTTGAATGCCCAGCCATTTTGATTTTCATCCCATATAAGTGTCTCGAACCATAAGATTGATTGTTCTCTGGGAGGTGCGCTCTCCATTTCAGATGTGGTGGAGGCTAATAAGTGATTGGCGAAGAAATAACACAAGCCTATCAGGCTTTTGTGTGCACAAGATATTGAATATTAAAGCCAATGACTATGCCATTGGGCATCAGGACTTTCCATTCTTTGTTGAGGGAAGCTAACCTTGACAGAATCTTTGGCTTTTGGTGGTGGTTTCACCGCCTTTTCAGAGGTACGCCGGCCTCATGCCAGAGCATCACGATGAAAGTTCTAACTTTTTGATCAAAGGCCTTTGGAACACCATTCTTCATGCCGTTCCAGTTGCCCAAACAGTTGAATAAGCGGGCTGTAGAGAGTTCCGACGGAATAATTCCGCATATGACGTAGTTTATATTTGAGAGGCAATAAAGATCTGACGGAGGAAGGAGACATAAGAAATGCTAGCTTGGATTCTGCCGTCGAAAGAGGAATGTGGTTGTACGCAGCGTAGCAGGTCGGAGCTGCTGCTGAAGTTAGTCTTCGGTGCGTTGGCATCAGTCACGGGCTGTGGCTGGCTTTTGTTCCGAAGTGCATATGTGCGGTCTCATCATTCTTGCCCCCAAACCAAGATGTTGGCCTGAGGCAGTTTTTCCGACATAATTGCCGGTTACCTGGGTATGCAGATCCCTGAGGTTGATTAACTCTATGGATGAATATCCTCAATCGGATATACGAATCTTGAGGCAGTTCCTACAGTGCAACATGCCGAAAAGATAGATAACTTTGAAATCTGCGTCAGGAGGGAAAAGAAAATATTATGTCGCAGGAACTTCAATATGCGCTTCGTCCCTCATAGGTTCCTTGCAAGTGCCACGCTGGCAATGTGCACGACACCCTCGAGCCGCCTTTGAATGGGAAGGTAGTGATTGATTATTTTAACCATCTCGTACTTAGAAATAAGCGTCTGATGTGGACAGATTTCTTATCGTATCCTGATGTTGGCTTTCCTGGTTTTGTAGAGGTGTTTGTTCCTGGGCAAACCGAATGTGTGGCACCGAGACGAGCTAGAAGGCATTTGACAGCGCACTAACTTCATGCCTCAAAGTCTGGGCAAGTTTATTCATTCCCAGTCCGCTGATTTTTTTTCCCTGGATGTCCTCATATTTTCCAACGTCATTTTCGAGAAGAATTATAACGCCTTGCAAGTCTCCCATCCGTGGGGATTTTCGTGGGGATTGCCATGATTTTCCCATTTTCTCCGCCAGCGCTTGACCTTGTTAGGACAAGGTGTTACCAAGCCAAAGCCGGCCAGGATCAAGAGGGTCCTGGATTAAAATGAAATGCTCTGGCATTGACACGTAACTTGCGACGGCTCTAGTTCGCTTTGGCGTGCATGCTCCCTGCAGGACCGACCAGCTCGAAAGCCGGCCGGCCGTGTCAGAGTCGTTCCAGGCATACTGGAATGCGACGAGGCTGTACGGCTTGTCTGTGTGCGTCGTAGCTTGTCGTTCTTCGGGGAGATCGTTCGCTCAGTGGGCGCACGGTGAACTAATTTAAAAAAGTTGACGCCCATATCTCCGCAACGCGTGGTTAATTTTTAACGAGGAAAGCTGGATGGAGGCGCGAGAGATGATTGGAATGCAATTATAGAAAGCCAGACACACACAAGACAATAAACAGCCCTCCGGCCCTGCAACAGAGAAGCATCCAGCGTGCGAGCAGGCTGCTTCGGTTCGGTGGTGATAACAGAAATCTCCTCTCTCCCTTCATCGTTGCAGTTCGTCGCCAGATCGGGGTTAGTGCCGTCGCCTTGCTGCTCAACCTCATCCGACCTTCTGCGAAGGCTCACCACGACCGACCACACCACACCACACTGAGCGATTGACGGACTCTCGCTCAGCGGCCATTGGGGGCTGTCTTCGTGCCTGTTTTCTCCTCCTGTTTTGTCTTGTTCAATCGCCATGTTTTCTTGTTTCATCTTGTTCTGTCTGATTCGCTAGTTTTGTAAGTCCTCCCAACCCACACCCATTGCGCCCTCATTCATCGCCCTGTCGTTCTGGGTTGGCAACATCCTGTCTATCGACTACGCCCTCTTGCACCCAATTGCAAAACAATGAATCTCGGATTTTTCCTTCTGTACAGCCACGACCCCCTGTTTTGCATTGCCTACGGGCAACATTTTGGCCATCAATCGTACCAGTGGTTGAGCTTCTGACCCTTCTGACGAATCGGCGGTTTTTAGCCGGTTTGCAGAACGAACTACGTTGAAGAGGTATGTCATTGGGCTGTCATATCTCACTGTTGAGAGTACCAGCCATATATAGCTATGGCTATGGAAGCTGACGGGTTGTCCAGAGCTTCCAGCTGTCCGTTTTTTTTTTTTTTTTTTGCTCCGGCTTCTGCACTGACGTTACTCCCTCTCTGCGGATTTCTCCTTCCCTTGTACTGTAAACCCGCCAAACTCACACGATCCTTTTATACCTCACGGCCAACACAGATATTATAACACGTTTCGATATCAGCTGTACCATAGACACGCTTTTATAAAAAGCACACATTCCTTCTAGTCACCAGCCCAACGGCAATTTCAAAAGTCAACGAAATTTACGGTTTGCTACGATCAACCTTTTACGACATTCACTCATTCTGCCAGGACCTTCAGATTACGCATTGTACGACTAATATTTTTAGCCATCTACCTATTTCTGCGGCTTTTTCCAAATCAAAATAAAGCGAAAACACTTACTAGAGCCGAACACTCGTCCTTAATTTTGGGTCGTTTGAGAGCAAAACGGACCTGCCAATCCTAAGCGCTCTCTTCGTTTGGCGTCCCCTGCACGACCCCAGGCGCTACATCTCTTGGAATCAACAAAACAATATTTTTAGGTATTGAGACATTTATATTCAAACTTAAGCACTGGTGTTGAATCAATAACCATAGAGTCAGGTAAGTGCGTCCGCTTTATTTGTGCACGTCGTGTTTCAAAACATCTCCCGTTTGCCGCCGAGCTATTTTAAGGTCATGATCTCCGACTTTTTCATTTACCTTTGCCATGTTGGTTTATTAGAATTTTCTATAATTGGATCTGGAATGTTTCATTGTACTATTTAATACTGCTGATTGCCTTTTTGTTTGACCTGTTCTTGAATTTCTTCCAGCATCGTCGTTTCCCCCTTTCCCCGTCGTTCCTAGCATGAATCAAGGAATCATGGACCATATCCCAATTGAAAATGGGTTTGATTTACCTGAAGACTCCGAAATTACAGAAGAACTGATCGCCCTTTCACATCAGTGGGATCACTCAGGAAATACTCCTCCTTTCGCTATTTGGATGGCCTCCTCTGAAGTTGACCAAAAGTTTTTGGGCTTCTTCGCAGCCAGCACAGCCCGTGAAAATGCCTACCTTTCTGGAATGCTATACAAGCTCCTTGGCCTTTCCGTAGTCCTTTCCAAAAAGCTCCTTCGCGCTCGCAAGCTCCGGCGACTTGACCCTACAAGAGAAACCAAATCGTTGCAACTCTACCACCACATACTATGGCTATCACGCGAGGGATTAGTGATCACAGAGCAATATGTTCTCCCCATGGTCGAGGCATATATCGAGTTGAAAGTACTAGCCCACAAACTCAGAGCATCCTTCTACCACATTTTCGTCCTTTTCCATAATCAGCCAAGCATCCATCTGTCGGGCATTCGAAGTCTCCCACCTTCTGGCTCGCAACTGCATCTCCCAAATGGAGCCTCTGGTGTGGAGAATGGTAATGGGGTTAAAAGAGGTTCAAAGCTATCCCCAAACGCGAATCGAGATTCCATCACTGCCTCGCCACCCCCCATCATGCCGGAAGGAGGGCCTGTTGGTGGTACACACTTGCATCCACCAGGGCTGCCAGCCGTTAGACCGACCAAAATTGCAGCTTCTTTCATCCTCCCGGCTCTGGACTATACCCAGATGGCCACGGCGTGCTTCAGTGACGTAGCACAGCTTGCAGACAACCTCCTCCCGGGCTCTCATCCAGTTAGACTTTCAGTCAAGCTTGAATATGCCGCATATCTATATGACTGCCTTCACGATTCTGACGGATGTAGGCGCCTAGCTAAACAAGCGATTGCTGACGTTTACAATGCGCAGGAAGGCATGGATGATGAGAGCTTTGAAGACGCCGCCGAACTGGTGGGAATTTTAGGCAAAATGGTCAAACGAGGGGGTAAAACTAGCAGTGCAGGAGGAAGTAGCACACCAGGCGGCGGAAGCACTCCAGGTACCCAACAAGACAGTAGTGGGTCTGCTCGACAACGGCACCACTACCAACAACAATACCAACCGCGGACTCCAACCACACGCAGAACCCCCACTAAAGTGCTTACTTCGAGCGCACATGATCCCGCATATCCTCCTCCTACCATGACGAATCCGATCTAATCTAATCGTGCCAATATTTTCTTGATCTTTCCCTTTCTTTTGTTCCTGAGCTATAGAAGGTTATAATAGCTTAAGATGCGTTATACATATATTTGGAACCATACTGTCGCCAGAACCCCATCCCAGACCGATGATACTGTACATATTTTCACCTATCCAAATGGAATACACAAAAATTCATATCCATACCCCGGCGGAATGCATTTTTGGTGTTTTTGGCAGCCAACACGCTGATATCCTCCCTTAAAGCGTCCCCTTCCCCTTCCTTCCCTTGGTTCTCTCTCTAGTAATATTTCCCGCAGGAACTGTGTTTTACGACAGACATCTTTTGGGATATACGGTACATGCAAAAAGGAAATCCGTTTTGTTTAAATCCGCATCTGGGAAAAAAAATCACCAGCTAGGAAGGCCGGTGTATAGGCCGGTGTATAGGCCGGTGATAAAAAATTTTAGAAAGCGCTGCGGCAGCTTTATTACCATATGTGCCCTTCGTGTTACGTTTTTGTGGTCTTTCGTATACCCAAGTCATAAATTTCCTCCCAAACTTATATTACCCCTTATTCACACGCCAGGGTGTGAGATATCTCTTATGTGCAAAAGCATCTTTTATATTCCGTACTTGGTTTTTTTATTCACCCTCATGGAATAATCGCCATCAGAAACTTCATCTGGTCATCTGATCTTTTTCCCTTTAAACTATGAGATCTCTCATACGGGTTTTATCTTCAATTGATAAAACCCTAAATGAAATGAAGTCCTGCTGCGCAATTCTAAGACCTCCTAGGTCATCACACACGCGGAAACTGATTGGAGCCAATGTAAGCCAACTAGAACTGGATGGCTGGGCCCGAAGATGTTATGATGGGGGAGCCGAACTAGCAGTGTGTAGGGCGGCTTCCTAGATGGGTGGCCGGGAAACTAGGGCTTGGTGTTTTCCATCCCCCTACATGCTCAAAGGAGGCACGGAAGTCATCTCTCAGGATTCGTCAATACCAGTGTCCGGAATAAATAAGTTTATCGTTTCACAACTTCCCAAAATCCAAGGTGCATTGGGCGAATAAAGCGCCTTTAGCAATTTCAAGTCTTATCTATGCAGATAGTGATCGCAGTCTGTCACACTAGATGTTTGATGCTTCTATAGGTAGGTCTCAAAACAATCAATAACTCTTAAGTGGGTTAAGAAAACATTCGTTCTCGCCACATTCAAAGGGCATTCATCTCACTGTCAATAACCATGTTTGTGCCCGTTATCAAACGTACCTCGAGCCAACGTCTTCATCCTCTCCTTGATTTTAATAACATAACATAAGCCCAGTCCGGCTACAAGCCTGCATGCCACTGCAGGACAGGTTGGGAAACTGCCGCCAGAAACCACGTTCGACAGGTGAATTCCTTTTCAGCATCGACATCTCGAAGGCAGGTCTCTATTACTAAACCCATTCGTCATCGACACGATCGATGACCCCAATCTCGAGCGCGAGTACCTGATGACGAGATCCTACCACTTTCTACGGCCGTGGTGGTGAAATACCATCCTAGTCCCACTGGTGCTTGATAGCATAGGACGCCCGCGTTGTTGTTTTGGGCGACAAACAAAACCCAATGGTACTTATATACCGCAACTCCGTGTTCGACTGTGGGAGGTAAAGTCCGTGGGTCTCAACTTTGGTTTGAAATATCCAGAGCTGAGGTGCTCTTTAGATCGATGAGAATAGTGGATAGGCGGCAAGGATCGAACAACCTTTCTTCTTGGGTTATTGACATTGGAACAAGGTTCATCGCTTGCAGAGAAGGCGGTTCTCATGTATGGTGGAGTCCAAGTAAACACTCGAATGGTGCTCGATATTAGAAGTATTTGATTATATACTTTATAATAATTCCGCGAGAATGGTTACTGTGGAAACAATATGCCTACTTGCGGCTTGGATATCAACATCGGAATCAATAAGAGGTAACTACTCCAACTTGTCACATTGTTTGATATTAATGAGGGAAAATAGCCTGAATAGTTTCAATAGCATAAGAAGCACGCGGTTCAAGCTGCGCTTGTAGCTTGCACGTAAGGACCCCCAGCCTGGAAGGTTTTTTTTTTTTTTTTTTTTTTTTTCTTCTTCGGGAGAGCTTTTTCAATATCTGTATCGATGCTCTTAGGACGTTAGGACGGCCAGCTATGTCAACCATCGGGCCAGCTTAGGCAGCTAAGGTAAGGAATAGGATCTGCCGACTTCGAGGGATGATTTAGCAAGTTGTGATTTGGCCCCTGAGAAAGCTTTATTTGCGTACACTAGTTAAAAGTATCAAGAAATTACCAAAGTAGTTGATGATTTGATGTTGCCCAAAGCTCTGGAAAGCTTTTTCGGCTTCCAGCATGTGGGATGGGTGGGCGGAACGACGCTAACCCGGACAAGGCGCTAGCGGCTTCACTCACTCCCGGCTCCGCGTTCTTCGGGGGCTTCAGTGCAAAGGTGTATCCCGAGGTCAATCCCGAGGTAGTGGGGAGCCACCAGCGGCTAAATATCAGCACAATATTCATGAATATGACTGTACCAGCTGTTCCACCCCCGCGGACTGAGCTCTGAAAGCGCTAGCGGTTCCTCGGAGACCAGAGATCTGGCGCCATTTCCCAGCTTCCTTGCCGCCGCCCTCGCCGGCAATGATCCTTTAAAAGAGCAGCTTTCCTTCACACGGGCCTGCGATTTAACCGATCTGGAGACCTACACTTATTTTCAAGCAGTGAACGTGAGGGTGTATAGCATAATATCTGTTCCCTAAGGCTTTGCCGTAGTCATGGCTACCAACTCACCCAACCCAATCCCGTTCTCAGAGCCGCCGTATCTCTGCGGGCTACCCTCCCCGTATTATACCGAAGGCCATCGCAGATTCCAGAAAGCATGTCGCGCATTCCTGTGGGAGAATTTGATCTCCCATGCTTTCGACTGGGAGAGGGAGGGCACAGTTCCAGAGCATGTTTGGCATACGTTCGCTAAACACAATATGCTGCTTCCTAACCTTGCTTCTCCTCTGCCGGTTGCTTGGTTAAAGAGGCTCGGCATCCATGATATTCTGGGAGTTAAAGTGGAGGATTGGGATTTATTATATACTGGGATCTACTTGGATGAAGTGGGTGTTTACAATTTAATATTCTAGAACCTGTGGTTACATTTCTCTTAGGAGAATGCTGTTTATTGATTGTGAACGGGGTAGATGAACCGATCGGGTCTAAGCGGGCCCCCGACTTCCCTGTGTGCTGGCATGGCATATGGCGTCCCACCAGTGATCAAATTTGGTAGCCCTGAGCTCCATGAACGGTTTCTCCCGGACCTCTTGACTTGCAAGAAGCGATCATGCATTGCCATCACAGAACCGGATGCCGGAAGTGATGTTGCCAACATTACCACAACGGCCACGAAGACGGCCGATGGAAAACACTACATCATTAACGGGACTAAGAAATGGTACGCAAGATCATGGCAATATACCGACAGCTTTGGGGTAGATATTGGCTTATGCGGAGACTAATATGCGTCTTTTATTCAGGATCACAAACGCAATCTGGGCAGACTACACCACCATGGCCGTGAGGACGGGCGGACCAGGCGCAAGCGGCTTGTCCCTGGTGATTGTCCCATTGAAAAACCAACCCGGTGTAACCATGCGCCGATTATCCGTCACCGGCCAAGCCGCCGGCGGAACTACCTTCATCGAGCTCGACGACGTCAAGGTCCCAGTCGAGAACCTCGTCGGCCAAGAAGGCATGGGCATGAAATATATCATGACCAACTTCAACCACGAGCGTCTGACCATCGTCGTGGGTGTAGTGCGCCAGGCACGCGTGGCTCTCAGTGCTGCGTTCGAATATTGTCTCAAGCGTCAGGCGTTCGGAAAGACTTTGATGGACCAGCCTGTGGTTCGACACCGGCTTGCAAAGGCTGGTGCGGAGCTGGAGAGTTTGTGGGCGTGGACTGAGCAATTCCTGTACCAGGTGAATAACATGCCTAAAGATGAAGGTGATTTCAGGCTTGGAGGCCTGACGGCACTGGCTAAAGCGAAGGCTGGTATGGTGCTTAATGAGTGCGCGCAGGTCGCAGTGCTCCTGTTCGGTGGCAATGGGATGACGAGAACTGGACAGGGGGAGGTTGCTGAACGTAGGTTTCTCTCCTCCTTCGTTTGCATTTTCATTTTAGCCACGGCTTGCCGGTCTGACATTTTGCTTGCTATTTTAGGGATATATCGGGAGGTTCCTGGGGTTCGTGTTCCTGGCGGCTCAGAGGATGTGTTGCTCGACTTGTCCGTGCGACAGCTTGTCAAAGTTTTCAAGGCTCAGGAGCAAAAGCTCGGACAGGCGAAAATATGAAGTGTGTGAGGCAGTGTTCTCAGAGAGTACAGTGCACGTATATATGTTTCTGTATGCTATGCCCCACCTTTATGGTCTTCCACAATGATACAAGCCATCTCTTGAATATGGACCGGGAGGGATCCATTCATTGGTGTTCGCCTGCAATTTTATCCTAGAAATTGAATTAGATGCTGGTATGGCGTCGTACTTGTCTCTTAACCGATCCCTAATTTCCTTTGACTTTATAACGGTGTTTCCAGGTGTAGACCCGTAGTGGACCGTGGGATGAGCTGGTTGGAGCAGCATCATGCGTTGTAATTTCACCACCAGAGATCGAAATCTGAAACTCGGGTTGCCCTTCCATGCCATGGTGTTTGAACCCAAACTCAACTCATCATTATATCGAAGATGGATCACGCAAGAGGGTGTGGTGTGTTGCGTTTTGCCATAGCTTTATCCGAACTGTACCACGATTGTCTTCTTTTTCCAAGGCTGTCTCAAACAACACCCGGATCTGATGGTCTCCGTAGGGAACGGAAACTGCGACATCCCCAAGCTATAGCTCTCTGCCCACGGAGTGCATTACGCTGGCAATACCAATGACACCCACCTTGAGGTTGGAAGGGCATGAAACACTTTTGTCCGCATGCTTCCAGCTACCGCAAGGTCAGCCGCTTGAGAGCAGTCGAAACCCGCCATTTTGTGACAGCCAAACTTCACCTATTGTAGGAATGACATTCTGACCTCTTGCCCTCGATGGGATATCTTCGAAAACATTATCTAGCATGATGATTTATCGCTACTCTCATGTCAATCTCCAGCGGACTTACCCACACAATGTTGTAGTGGTCGAGGGTTCGCTGCGGTCGACAGGATTGCAAAGCACACTTGCTGCTTTGACTGACACGAGGCTTCGTTGGCTACTGGGAGAGAATATCAATAACAAGGCCACTGAGCATTTCCACCCAGTATGAGTGCGATGGTGTTTGTGACAGCTGGATGTTGACCCAAGCGTCAAACATGATCGAGCCGCAGGGTGCCAATTTTCTGGATGCGTTGCCTGTAATGCACATGCAGCCGTTGAGATTGACAGCGGCTCAGCGGCGTATATAAATTAAGATCAAAGTTCACCTCGCCCTCTTGCTTTCCTCTCCTCCCGTCAGATGTGGGGCGTTGATAAGGTATTCCATGAACGTGAGTCAAGCTTTGCTGCTCCTCTGATGGACTCCACTGATCCTGGTTAAGTGTGCCCTGTCTCTTTGCTTTCTAGCAACATACGATCAAGTGGACCAGCGTTTACTGGTTTGGCAGCCACTGCTCTACGATATCTCATCCTCCAGGACCGCTAAATCAAAGCACAACTTCAATACTCGTTGCCCTGCCAAGTGACATCCTAATCAACGAAATTGACAACTGGATTCACGGCCAGGAGCAATGGTTTCTTGAGGATCAAGCAAAGACTTCTCTAGATCGAACTTCTCTTCCCCATCCATCAAGCGCCCTAGTTGGCAATATTCCGCATAACTTTGCTCCCACCGGCTTCCTCTTTGCCCCGTCGTCAATTTCAAGTAGAGATATTCCTCTACAGGCTGACTTGGGTATTGGACTAGTAGTGAAAAGTTACACAAAACCATCCCAACATCCATACAATTCCGCAATTCCGAGCAGAAGAAATGCCAAGTCATACTTACGATCTAAGAGATCGATAGTATTTAATGTAAATGCGCAATATGTCATCCTGTCAAGAACTGGCCCGCGATTCAAGTAGCCGAAAATCAGCCAAGGCTAGCCCAAGGGAACGCCGCCCGGGAAAATGACGCACCAAGACCAGGCATTCCGAAAAATGCCTTGTGCTGATCGACCGACGCGGGTCATCGACCTTTGACAGGCGCCTTTTTTTTTTTTTTTTTGTAACATCGTGCCGGGAAAATAGCCTTGTCAAAATTAGCGTGGGTAACTAAGAAGTAACCAGGCAAAATAAAACAACGGAATGGGAACCGGACCAACAAAGGTGTAATTGTGCCCTCGCTTTTGCATGTAGCTTTTCAAATAAATAAGGTATATTTCAAATAGCAATCTCACGCAAAGGATATCCGAGAATGATTTTTTTGAAAGTAAATGAGTGCTTTCAACACACTTTTAGATAGAGAATGCGTTGAGGATATAAATATCTAATGTTGTGTTTTTTTATGTTGATCGCGGAGAGGCGTGGATCGAGTTCATCATACCTAGGTAAATGACACTCTTCTAGAAAATGAAGAGAATGTCGAATTGACCGTGCTATTAAGAGTTAATTTTCAATTGCCATCATTGGAAGGTGTGGGATGTGAATTCCTGGTAGTTATCATTTAGCGGGTTGGGTTGGCAGCAATTAATTAGTTACCTAATACTCCGTGCAAGGCCTATCCTCCCGCCCCCAAAACACCCCCCTCAGATAAACTCAACCAACCTTGTCGCCAGCTGAACGTTCAGCTGAATTCCCCTGCTCTCTGATAAATTGGGAGTGGTGGTGCGGCTCACTCTTCACCCTCCACGCGAGCTGGGTTGAGGGTGTGGTGTGGTGTGGTGTGGGAAAGGTTAAAAAGAAAGAAAAAAACTTGGATAGCGCATGGAACATTCTGTTTTAAGGTTGCTGGCGGAATCGGAGGACATTTGACATACGCAAGCACATGCTAGCTATAGCAAGATGACGAGGAGAAAGTAGTATCCTTTGGTTGCGAGGTTCTTCGTTTATCCATTTACAATGTGTACGGGAATATCTTCTTGTGGACAGCAAGGGGGAGGGGACTGCGATTTAATTAATGTCTGTATGTCCGGGTCAAAGCCGCAACTAAGCATAAGGCTGGTGGGATCGACATCTACTAAGTTACCGCATTTTGCTATCTATAGACAACGGTTACTTTGTAGTTATCCCAGTTGATGATCAACACCTCTATGTATGTCGAATCGGTTGATATAGTTACCCCTCCGTTCGCTCTGTTTATTTTATTTTTATTTGTATGCGGCATATCTGTTATCAACTCCTTCCTTCTCACCACTCTTATCCAAGCTGCAACAGTCCGCTTCTTTTCAACCGGGAGAAATGGCAAAGAGATAGCTTCAAATATGCAACAGAAGCTCGTCGGATCAAGTGTGGCGTTGTTGATCGTTTCGGTTCTTGTATGCCATTTTCATCTCCTCCCAGCCTTATCTAGGATGTGCAGGAGAGATGTATACTACATGACGAATGCTGCCACACTCAGTTACCTGGCAAATGGCTTTGAAGGTATAATATATGTGTATTCTATGTACATGATGTGTGCTTTGTTGTCGTTGTTAATGTCGAGGCTTCAGAAACATGCCCGAGCGGGCCAATAATGCAATTTGAACACCGCCCTACTGGAGATGGGCTGTGGAAAACAAAAAGACCAACCCCTCAAAGGCCACAGAAACTCAGTCCTTCCAGCAAGAGGATATTCCATTCAACCACTGTCTCTGGCGTGCAGAGGGGATACGACCACGGAAACCAACATAACGAGCAAAAGTGGAAACAATATCCTCTCCCATCCTCACAAATACTTCGGCCGCAAACAATATCACCAGAGTATAAATACGATCCGAACAATAATGATCATGAGAAACCCAGCAAACATCCACCCCAATTATACCGAGAGACGCTCCTCTACCTTCCATTGGAAATCAAGCATGCTCCTCAGCCCCTATATACGCCATTCAAGAAACACGGCCAGAAACAGCTGCAACAGCTATCCCTTCGCAAATCCGATAATAACAATAATATATCCCCGCCAATCCACCCAACGAGTCCCAGCACCGCGTCATCTCGCCCGTCTACACAGAAAGAAGCTCCGCCACTCCCTAACCTTCTCCCCTTTCTCGCCAGAGTGGTACAACAAGGACCCCATCATTGGCGTCGCAATCATACTCACCACCGTCTGAGCTCAACTGCGGATAAGCTCTTGCGTTCTCAAATGTCTTCTTCCCACCTCTCATCATCATCGTCATCATCATATCCGCTCCGCACGACGGGAGGTAGATTCTTGTCGCGGGATAAGGAGATACGGGGGAGTTTTCTAGGAATGGTGGTTTGCGTCGTGGTGAGTGTGATGTGGATTTAGTGTTGGGAGGGAACGAAGCGTGGTTGCGGTTGCAGCTGCGGATGGTGAATGGCATGTATGTAATATGAGAATTGATAGCTGGTCCAATTATGTATATCTGATTTGCATTTCTTTTCTTTTCTCCTTTGTTGTGTATATTTGCTTCCCCATTCTGGGCCTGCATTTTCGATCTTGTACAAGCAGTTCCTTTTGCATACATTGGTTGATTCCCCGGCGTCGCATTTCACATTGGGGTATTTGCCTGGCTTTCTTTTTGTGAGTACTTTCTTCGCGGTTTTTCTTTTCTTTTCTTTTTTGTTTTATCTTTTTTTCTCCCGCTTTTTTGGGGTGGGGGTGGTGCTGGTTTCAATCCGATCGTCTTCGGACTCTGGTGGATGGAATTGGAAATTGACAATTCACACACGATTGATGCTTACTAGGCGTGCTTGACTTCCTTTTAACTTCGTTAACCTGACCGGAAGGCCACGGGTGTTAAGGCCAACTTTTTCCTGGCCCAAGATCTTCCTCGAGGCTTTTTTGTTTGAAGGACAACCCATTATTAAGATTGATTAAACCAAACTCACACGCGTCTGGGGGGAATTTTATATATATATATATATAATAAAACATTTAATCTTGCGATTAATCACCCCCGCAGATGAGAGACCTATACATAGTAATGCTTTTGCCCTTGGCACTTCTCTCCAATACTTGGGGAGTCCGAGTTATTTCCCGAGTTGACTCGGACTTGGTCCGCCAAGCCCCCAACTCTCCTTTTTGTTTGACTCGAGGACTCGACTTGGTTTCCATCTTGTGTTGTCATGGCTGGCTCGGTCCCACTCGGACTGGTCTGCATACTAAACTGTACCTGGGAAACGGATAGGTTGACATTTGCTGCTGTCGGCGGAATGAACTGTGGCATTGTCGTCGTTTAAGAGACGCCATTGCGCCGAAGGAGATTCTGGGGTCGGGGTGAAGTGAAGGGGAATGAAAAATAAATAAATAAATAAATAAATAAATAAATAAATAAATAAATAAATAAATAAAATAAAATAAAATGAAAAGTGGACGAAAGTATTACTAAACCTGTATATAGTTAAGGAGATGAAATACAATCCGGGAAGGGGGAGTAGGAAAGGGGCAAAATGTGAAGATAATAAAAAGCAGTAAAATAGGCCAAGAGATACAAAACATACGAAACAAAATTATTTTGATTATTAACATTTCCAAGTCAAATCAATTCAAGAATTGACCAAGTAAGTGTTGGCGCCTCATAAGGGAGAAAGCACGAAATGGAAGTGGTGTCGAGGTTGTGATAATAGGGGCATGCAGTTCTTTCCAAACACCAATATCACCACGAGAGTTTTGACCCAACATCCAGTTAACCATCCGATTACCAGAGCAGATCGGATAATGTCTACCCACCTTAGCATAGTCATTATTATACTTGTAGGTCAATCGGCAGGCATTCCAACCACGACAAGTCCCTTAACCCGCCATCACGCGGCTCACCCGCATACTCATCCCTTCCGGGCGGGAAAAGAACATCCAACTTCTCCAATGCCTTCAAGCACGCGTTGGCCCTGGGCCAAATGAGTGAGTACTTCCTCATCAACTCAATACTCGTCCATGCCCCTTGCCTAATCGCTTGCATCCCTCCAAGGTCATCAATCACGCCCCTGGGGCACCTACGGGCTGCAATAAAAACTTGTGCGGACGCAAACACACATCCCGTAGTCTCCCAAATTGCTGGGATAGAGAGGGAGTCGTATTCGTTAGTGATATCTGTACCGCGGCTCCTCTCAGCTTCATCGATGATATTGATTAGTTCCGCTGCGGCCAGGACACATTTTACAGCACTTTCATGTGCGATTATGTGAGTCAAGGGTCGCTGGGAGGTTGCTTCTTGCATTCCTGAGCGCGCGTCAATGTCCGGTGAGGCAGCTGCAACTAAGGCCAATAGTGGGCGCCATAGGAGGAGACGCATGTGTAGGTAGCGGATGCGGAGAATTTTATGCTGACGCATTGCTAAAAGGTTCTTCATTGAATTAACGTCTGTATTTGGGTGTAGAAAAGGTGGCAACCCTGATTGCCAGTTGGCGAGAGATTGATCGACAGCTAAGAGTAGGGAGGGATCAAAAACTTCAAGTTTCTTGCGTGCGCTAGAATGTTCGGTGAGTCGGAGCTCCTCTTGGATAGTGATGAAGTCACTGTATCGGTCGTAGAGGCGCGCTGAGTTGTTAAAGAATTCGATGATTGAGGGGCGGTCAATTGTCGGGTTCCGGTCCGCGGGTTCATTGGTTGACAAGTGGTCGATATAGTCATTATCTCCGGGGATGGGGAGAGGGGTTTCAAAAGAATGTTTCGTGAGAGCTGTAATGCCCATCTTCATGGCGATAATGCTATATGAAAGAGCTTTAGCAAATTTATGTTTGAAAATGCGCAGAGAGAGTTATTGGTGTCATACCGTTCTAGCATCAGTGAGCAATGCCAAACTCGTCTTGATAATTCTTGGTTGTCCCTTAGAGCCAAATGGTGGCTTCCGGTAACAAGATGCAGATGCAGTGACTGCGCTGCACGTATGGCTAGTCCCACAAACTTCCAGGCAACTGGTAGGTTATTGTCCGCAATAAGGTATTGGGCTAAAACTAGATAGGCCTGAATGTTTAGAATCCCTCCTTTTTCTATCCCATTCAGAAAAACAAGGTTTTGTGCGCGCGCGAAGTATTGTTCAGCATCCTCAAGGTGAGCTGGATTGCGTAATAGGGTTGCAAGAGCGAACACTCCGAAAAGAAAACCAATAAACAAACAATCCTCATGGGCAACTTCTGTTTCTGAATCCCACAGTTCAATATTCCTCCACAGCTTCTCATACCGGTGGGTGAAGGTGTTTCGATGAAATAATGGCAGATTCACAAACTCTCGTGAAAGATAGGCAGAGACTAACTTATTGGCAACAATACGGTGAGGAAATATAAGATTCGTCGAATTTGTTGACAATGTTGATAATTTTGTCTTCCGATTTGTAACTTTCTTTAATCGCTTTAGCTCTCGATTAGACTCAAGTGTACTTCCAGGTTTTGCGACACCAGTTCTCTGAAAAACAGCTTGCCGGACTCCCGGAAGAAACAGATTGAGATCATCCATGTCCGTTTCGTCGTCAGAGGAATCCGGGGATTGTTCTCTGCCATCAACTTCTTCAGATCCGTCTGAATCATTGGATTCTTGACCTACCGAGGAGATATCTGAGGCTTGTGTGGCAGAAGGTCCTGCTCGGGGAGATATAGGCGGCTGAAAGCCTCTGGGCCTTTCTGGGCTTTCATCACCTTGAATGAACGATCCCTCATCATCGCCTTCGTGGGACTTGTCTGTTTCGGGTGGTGTCTCAGAGATTGCTCCTAGGAGCTGGAAGCTGGGACTTTCGCGTCGGTGCAGCCGTGGCTGTACCTGTTGCTTTTTGATTCCGTTAGTCTCTTCAGGAACTGGCGGGAGAGACATCCGGGGCTGTTTGGATGGGCGTTCATCTGAAATAGATTCTGGAAAAGATGCACGATGCGGTTCCGGACGCTTTCTAATTCATGTCTTAGTGTTTAAATATCCAATGAGCAATGAGTTTACGAGATGAATATTATTACCGTTGCAAGGGTGTAGTAGAATCATATTCACAATTTGCTTCGAGACCTCGTTTTCGGCACGGTCCACATGCTGTTTGATTTGAGAATCAGTAATATGGAGTAAGCTTCGCCTTTTTTTTTTTTTTTTGGAAATACAATGATTTATATCCGGATAGGCTAGGTAGCCAGGCCTGCGATTTACCAGAAACAAAGGGCAAAAAAAAAAAAAAAAGGCTTACCAGGTGTTTCTCCAGAACATTTCCTTTTCGCAGCTCTACATATGAGACAGGCGCTGAAAGCTCTTTTTTTCGAGGCTAGCTGGCGAACATTGGGTTTCGAAGCGGGTGCAGAAAATTGGGGGTATTGGCATGTTCGATCCTTCTGCAAACATGTACTGCAGACTACACCGGCAATATGGAAGCAAATGTCAGTCAGTATTCGACAACTTAGGCCCAAGTAAAGTTATATTGAACGGTTAGAGAGAGAGGTAGTTCTCACCTGGCTGGGCCCCGTCGCAGCGGATATGTTTTAATTGGCAGTTTAAGCATCTCCAGACCCGGGGCTTGACCTGGGAAGAATCGCCCTGTGTTCCACTTTCCATCGTCAAAATGGTTGTTGAGCCTTCCTCCATTCAGGAGGCCCACGCGTCGCGTTAGAAATGGAGGCTCCCTTGATGCTTGGTACACGCTCGATGAGAACGACGCAAATTGTTCAAATCTGTACGAAAACTAAGGCATCAATGCTATAGGTGTCCTAGCAAAGTATCGGATGGGAAGTGTTCAGTGTTGGTTGAGGTGACAATGATTTTGATGGAAGGCGCCGGGTGTATGGTTCTGTACCATATGAATCTTTACACGTATTAAACGCGGCCACCACTGCTTTTATTTGTGTATTATATGTATTATCCACGCTATGACCGAATATACTTACAGATATACGGTACGAACCATACAGAGGAGACAAAGATTGTATTTAGGTAAACTACTATCTGGGTTAAGTTTAACGCCTCAATAATTAGCCAGGAGGCATATTCCAGTATGCAAGCTATGGGCATATGAACTTTGGAAATATACCAAGTCTTTCAAGGGATGGGCAAAATTTCGAGTTACATTCGGCAAATTCAAGCTTATTTTACTTCATTAGAACTAAATGTCGTACAGACGTCCGTGCTTTTGCTAGAATTTAATCACGAATCCACTTCTGGTTCAGAACTAGAGAAACCAAATACTGTTGGACTGCTCAGCCTTGCCTGGAGGTTCATCTTTAAATACATAATAGATATACTCTCAAAGCCACGTTTTTGCAAGAGCCGTTCAATCGGTCAAGAAAAGCTTCCCTCCAGGTTTCAAGAGCTTAAAGTTTATTTATATGAGTTATGATGCATGAAAAGAATTATATCTTTTTGATAATTGGCATGCGATTATCAGATTGTAGGAGTTCGGTAGGTAGCTCTGCCTAACATATCTTCTGAGCTAACTTCAAATTGCGACGTGATTTGGCAATGCCTGGAACATAAGCTGAGCTTTGTTGATAAACTGAGGATTTCAGTCTTCCCCAGCATCGACAGCTATTTTTCTGAGTCCAACCGCATCTGAGACGATGATATGCTACCCCTACTAGGAGCTTTCGAATAAAAAATATCTTTCTCATTCCTAGCACCTTGACCGGTAATAACGAATCCTATGACCTGCTCGTCGACAGACCGGAGGCTAATTTGGTAGAGCCTCAATCAACTTCAAGCCAGATCGGGACGAAACCGCAGTCTTCCTTGGATCGTTCGTACCTGGGAGAGAGCGTAAACTGGATTATTCATGAGGTAGACATCAAACGCTGTTGGATGCTCATCTAGGTATATTTCGAGCATTTTTGCCTGAAAGACTAGAGTACCTCTATAGTTTGAGGACAGAGCATAACTCGAAAGTGATGGAGCCCTTCTTTAACGACATGGGCAATTGAACTTCCAATTCTGAAATTGTTGATGCAGGCGCAGATCTTGCCGCATGGCCATGGTATTTACTTTTGTGGTAGCTTTTTGGAATACCTCTTTGAATTAACAAAACCGTGGTTAACAGGGCCTATGCGGGAAATTCAACGTGTCTCAGAAAGAAAGACGGGAAGCAACCAGAACGCAAAGGGGACGAACAAAGGGTTTGGCCGTGCAATCGTACTGTGCCTTTAAACACCCCTTGCTCCCCCAATGAGACTGATATTGGTTTTGACAGATCCCACAAACGAAGGTTGATTCAACAGCCATTTTTTTTTCTTTTTTTCGAGAAACAGAATATAGAGTGTTTGTTTGCATTCAGTCACTTTTGTTCTCGTCCCGTAGGTATCTTCGTATCCAGTTTCAAACGAGCCGATGTCAGGTTCTGCTGATATGAATCGAATAAGCTGTTCTTTAACCAGGTTATTGGACATCGTAGTTCCACGAGATTGACCAGCTTGGTTTAATTCACCATTGACTATTATGGTTGGGATAGTGTCGCCAGTCCCAAACGCAGTATTCTCCGGTTTCAAGCCTAGCGTCAAATTCAGGGTGTGCTTTGTGGTTGGGTTGGAAAGGTAACATTTCCCAGCACCGAAGCCAAGTCCAGACGTAACTCTCAGTTACTTTTCTGTGTCTGCCCACAATGGTACTTAGCCCTGCGGGGACATGGAGATAGGCACATCAGGCGATATATTGATGAAAATCACCAAGCGCAAGTGGATCTATATGAACGAATACTCTGGCATGCGACACGTAACATTGGAATACAGCATAGACCGACGAACACGCGGTATAAATGGCCATGTTTAGTTCGCTGAAATTGAAGTGGTGCGAAATCCTGTTGTGAAGCGGCAATGCGCGGGCGACGGCGATGTACGGTGAAATGTTTCCACTGTTCATGCAATTGTTCAAAGCGTAGTCTGAGAATGAGACACCCTCGAGGACGCCCAACTGGTCATCAGCCAATGATTCGAAGGTGAAAGCCTCATAGGTACATACATTCGAGCAGTATGCGTTGTTGTGAGTTGAGAGACTCTGATAAAGCCGGGCGTGGCTCCCACGTTAAGGGGACTTGCAAGCCTGGCGGCGTCCACTTATGCCAAACAAGCCATGATATTTCTGGCCGAGGCTAAGGCGGAGAAACGACGCCCACTCATATTTTCATTGGTCATATGCAACCGCAGCGTAGGGTGGGGTGGGTGGTTATATCAAGTTCCGCTCCCCGCACATACACAATGAATGTTCGGTTGAGTAGGTTAGGAGAAAGGAGGGGTGAACCTTGGAAGGGCGAACTCTAACTAACATACATACCATCCGAGGTGGGCATAGACATTCATAACCTCTTGAGCTACATGTTCCCGTTTTTCTTGAACTGATTTCCTTTCGTGTGGGTTAGTGTTAGTTCAAAATACATTTTTTACCCAACGTTTTGTATACATTATAGGATAGTTGGGCACTTTTTCCCGTGTAATTCGCCTCTACCGCGATATAAAGAGCTATAGCCTCTATAATCCGCAATAATGCAAGCTGCCAACCGCCTACAGACAGCTCTTCGGAAGGGCAGGGGCATTTCGTTCGGCGCATGGCAGATGCTTCCTGGCACCAACCATGCGCGGCTCATGGCCAGAAGCGGCTTTGATTGGATCTGTGTGGACACGGAGCACGGAAACATTGCAGGTAAATACCTAATGGACGAAAGAAACAATTGCCTATTTTTATCTATTAGATATAAGGGATGCTTGTATTATTACAACTCTGTGGGAAGAGAGGCTCCTGAATTTGTGCATCCGCTACTGTCCACTCAAATGCGTTTCGGCCAGATTATTAACCATTGCTCATTATAGACGCCCAAATGCATGAGGCTGTGGCTGCAATTGCCGCTACGGGTGTTAGTCCTGTTGTACGTATCGCTGCCAACGAGTCGTGGATGGTTAAGCGTATGTATACTCTTGGAATGGTTCCCTTTTCAACTGGATGTTAATTCCTAGGATAGGTGCATTGGACGCGGGAGCCCATGGAATAGTGGTCCCGCTGCTCTACACAGTAGACGATGCGAAGAAACTAGTCGAATCAGCCAAATTCCCTCCCCTGGGCAAAAGAGGCTTTGGAAGTCCATTTTCCATGGCGTCATTTGGAACTCTTTCCCAAGCGGACTATTTGTTTCAGGCGAATGAAGCTTTGGTTACAATTGTTCAAATAGAAACCAAGGAGGCTCTTGAAAATGTATGGTCCGCAGAAAGCTTTATTAACAGCTTAAACCGTTTTTTGGCTCCCCTATAGAAATTTGGAAGCTAACTGGAATCCGTTGTAATGGTTTAGGTTGAAGAAATCGCAAAGGTTCCAGGGGTAGACGTGCTCCTGATCGGTCCGTGGGACTTAGGGAACAATATTGGCCGGCCAGTTAGGGGTGATTTCCATTCTGACTTGGTGGCTGCAATTGAACGGATTCGCAAAGCGGCTGTCGACAACGGTAAGAGAGCTGGAATTTATAGTGCAGATGGCGAGTCTGCAAATAAATACGCGGAACAAGGGTTCCATATGGTAAGACGAGACTTGTATTCCATATTATATGTATCTTCTCGTCCACCGGCATCAAGTGCTGACGTTTCCATATAGATATCTGTGATTTCCGACGTCGCTGCTCTGACTACCCATCTGTCAAACTCACTCAAAACTGCTCGTGCCGGTTTATGAGGAGTCTATACGGCCCTCAATAGAATGTATTCAGGAGCGGCATACAGTATATACTCGTAGGAGCATAATAGCCACACAACCCCGTAATATTTATATTTATTCTTCTGCTTCCTTTATTGTATTCTCAACCTCCTGTTCTGTAAATCGATGAAATAGTTTTTTCGGGTCCGATAGAGTTTCGCGTCCATCATCGGATTTAGATATCACGCGCTGAACGTGTAGAACCGGCACGTCAAACTCGTAAACGTCTTTCCACGTTCTATTTTGCGGGGCCATAACATCAATTTCTGAGTATAAGAATGGTTTCTTTTCTCGTAGTTTTGTTACGGTGTATTTTGCGGTATCGCATAGCGAGCAATTGACGCGTGTAAAGAGGGTGAGTCGAGTACTCTGAAGTAGGCGGCTTGTAGGGTACATCGTGCCGTCCTGGAAAAAGTCTGTGAGCAATTTGAGCACGTGTATTTATTTATCAGAGGGCACATACACGATCTTGAATTGTTTTCGCAAGAATAAGCCAGGTAATAAGAACGTTGCACTGTTTGAAATTGCTTAGATCGCTGGGTAAAATCTACCTGCAAAGAAGCAATGGGTTGGGTTGGTTGATCTTCGTTTATGGCTCCAGAAGCTTCGATGGGTTTGGGCAAGTTGGCGCTAGCAAAAGCCGAGGGGCATCTGGGGATGATGTAGTTAAATATTTCTAGACACAGAACCCCCAACATCCCACAGAAAGTCAACTCAGGCTCAATATCTGCGGACTATCATCCAACTCTGAACACAAATGAGGACCTTATATGCTGGGGAAATATAACATCAACCAAAATATGGCGCAGAAGTGTGTACACAAGGGCTGCGGCAAGGTGTTTACGGATCCTGACGAACCGTGCATTTACCATCCGGGCCCGCCTGAATTTCACGAAGGCCACAAAGGTTAGTGCTAAATGACGCTCTAGATTGGACTTTTTACTTGGACAACTATATGAGAGAGGCAAAACGCAAGATCAAAGGAGGGGCCCCGATTAGAATCTAAGACAATAAGTGCGGGGTCCCGGGGGGGGAAGAATTCCTCAAAATACACCGCAGCTAGCTGACAGAGCTTTGCCACTGCAGGATGGAAATGCTGTAAACCCCGCGTCCTCAGCTTCGACGAATTTCTGAACATCCCACCATGCACGACGGGGAAACACTCAGCAGTCGATGACACACCAGCTCCAGAGCCTCAAAAGGAGGCACCCCAGGCCGCACCCGACACTGCCCCCAAGCACACTCCCATAGCCATTGGAAACGTCCCAACCACCCTCTCCACCGCTGGCGCGCATACCCCTACCCCTACGACGTCTCCTCCGCCAGAATCAGAATCCGATGACCCTTCCCTTGCAATCGAGGCGGGCGCGAAATGTCGTCGAAGAGGCTGCAATGTGAAATACTCACCCTCCGCTTCACGGGATGATGAAAAATGTCTCCATCATCCGGGCCAACCGATCTTTCATGAGGGAAGCAAAGGTTGGAGCTGTTGTAAGCGCAGAGTGTTGGAGTTTGATGAATTTATGAAGATAATTGGTTGTAAAGAAAAAGTTAGACATTTATTCATTGGGAAGGGGAATAAATCAGGGGAGGAGAAGGTTGATAATATTCGGTGAGTTGTTTCGAATTACTTATGGCGACTACTGCAGATATGTTCAATTGGAGAGATTAGAGCGCGGTGGTGGTGGTGGATGTGCCGGAAAATATTTGAACAAGGCTTGCTAACCGCCTTGCACTCTTTACTTTCAGCACCGATTTCTACCAAACCGCGACCTCCATCATGGCCACCCTCTACCTCAAGAAGATTGACAAAGCCAGCGCGAAAGTCAACTTCTCTTCGCCTACTACAATAGAACTGGACCTCCCGACCACCGATAACAAGCGCTTCAAGGAAACCTTCAACCTCTACGCGCCCATCGATGTGGAGAAGTCCAGTTTCCAAATCATGGGCACGAAGATGGACTTGAACTTAGCAAAGGCGGACGGGACGAGCTGGCCTGTCCTGCGGAAAGATGATAAACATACGGGGGAGATTATCCAGATTGGACGGGCGAAGAAGGCGTGAAGTCCTGAAAAAGGGACGGTTAGCGCAGGGAATGGATGTTCTGTTTTTGATGATTTTAGATAATGATATGTGGAAACGACGATGGGGAATCATTTTTTAACGAGTGCATTTTATATCATCGGGTTTTGTATTGGGGAGTTTTGTGGTGCAGGGCATGGATTGATTGATTCTTAGGGACGTAGGTAATTTATAACGGGAGCTCTTCTCGAGGAGGCATCTTAATTTCGAGGATGCGTATCCCACATCTATTGATGCTGGATATACCACCCTGTGTATTGGTGGAAGGGTAGGGGAAATAATGCCAAGCACTGAGGTAGGGAAAGGCTTCACATGTGCGAAATTTTACGAAAAGTAGATTGGATCGCCAAAGTAGTTCAATTATTTTGTTGCTTCAAAAAATCTAGTTGATCTTCAGTTGTCTCTCAGCCTTGATAATTTCACGTAGCGCGCACATTTTCACGCTCACCATAGCAATAAAAATGGGGCTGGCGCTTCCGGGCAAAATCCCCAACCAGGCCACGTTCGAACACGCATAAACAACCGACCAAACAACAGCCAAAAACAAAGAGAGAATGGCGACGATATGGGATGTCACGCCTCCTCCACAGCTAAAGCCCACAGGAAAAGAAGCTCAGCCATAAAAGTTAATTTGGGAAAAAGGATGACGCGGAAATTCGGTCTCCAGAGCTGGGAACGGAAGGAAACCCATTTCTCACAAAACAACGCACAAATAAAAGTGGTGTAAGGACGGATGACCCTCAGCGAGCCGCGTTGTAGCGGAGCTCCGGTTTTGAAATTTACATGGTTATGTAAACCTCTACTGATGATGGAGAAAGGAAAAGAAGAAGGAAAAAGGGTAAAAAGATTTCGGCGTGGGAAGTGTGCTTTTATAGGTGAGAGGAAAATGGAGTGTCACGTGAGCCACAAGGCTTTTTAGGCTTGGATTGGGTTGAGACCGCGCTGAGCCCTGATGCTATGCTGCTTTGGGGAGCGGGTCCACCGGGCCCGGGCTTCCTTATCCCACCAGTTCCTGAATTCTGATATTACTTTTCGGCATCGACTGGTGGAGATTGGATGAAGGGCCGGCCGGTGTTGAGTTTGCAGCCGTGCGTTAGTCTTAGCTGCCATAGCTAGATCCCGACATTTCAAACCGGCTTGGGTTGCAGATTGATTCGTTCCTTTCAATCTCCAAACGAATTCTCAGCTTCACTGAAGAATAGAACCGATTGTTCAGTTCTGCAACGCGCCTTTTGAGTGCTACCCAGCGAGAATACCGAGCAGCTTGCAGTACAGCCGCACCCTTGTTTTGCCCCGCTCAGCCAAAGTTTCTTAACACCAATCACGCCCCTTGTCGCATGCCAACACTTGAAATCGCTCCGGCTACACTTCACAGACACAGTTTGGTGTATTCAAACCATTCGGGAACAAACGACATGAAACAATGCGGCCATGAAGCAGTGACTGGTGCCATGATTTAAAATAGGTCATTCATTGCTGGATCCCAATCTTCTCTTAGACAGCTTATTACTGGCTGCGGAATTTCTTGGGCTTTCTCTCCCCCTTTTGCGGAGCGTAAACCTCCATAAACAAGCAGCGGACTATGGGAAATGTGCGTTCAACGGTTTCTGAGATATGGGTATCTTGTAGAAAAACAACTGAGAGGTAAGACAAGCCATTTCTTGCTTGATACATGATTCACCAGAGCGGATGACGTGGATGCTAGGTTTGCAATGGTTGACCATATGGGCACATAAAATGCAGCATATCCCATTCCACCACAGCTTGGTCTCTAGTCGAGAAATTAAACTTAGCTGTAGCACGGAGCTGCGCCTGTGTCCCTGTATATATACAGATTATACCTACCTATATTTGATTCCTTGACATTGATCATCTCGGATCGTTTTTGATACCGTACTACACCAATAATAACCTAGCGTGGGGTTACAGGTTCCAGGGTTCCGGTGAGGGCTTTGCCGAATAACACGTGATAAAGTAAGTGGGTGGCTTGCGGAAATATTTTATCCCGGAGGTACCTCGCAGCGCAAAAGTGGTGGCGTAATACTTTCAGGGGCTCGGCGCCGTTCCCCCATAAATTTCTCCTCGCTGAGCACGAGACCACTCTCCCACCAACGTCTTCACTTCCAATTGCACTATTGTCTACCGTAAACCAACCCTCTTCCTCTACGGTATGTGTCCAGCACTCTGAAGAAGTGTTTCCCTTCGACCTGTTCTGATATCCTGGTTTCTGGGACCCGGAGGCGGTCATCAGCGGCTCCACACCCGACCGACCCTAGTAGCCTGCACCACTACTAAGACGGCTCTTAAGGGTCTCCGAGTCTCCTGTCTTATCTAGAGCTGGTGCACGCTCCGGGAAATATATTATAGACCTACGGCTGACTATTGATTTTTTCTTTAGATTCTAGAGTATACTCTCGTTGCCCTCCTTCCTATTTTATTACCAGACCTACCCCTCGTTATAGATTATAGAACTTTCCGAATGGGTTCTAGAAACGTGCCAGACGAAGGACATGCCTCTCTGCGCTACATACCATTATCATACAATCAAGCTGACTCACAAGCCTCAGCTCTGAGGCTTGTGCTGACGCTGAACCCGCACTGGGAACACTCCGAAGGCAATATTGAATTTATTAGATTTACGGATGGCATAACCAATACCGTATGTAGTCGACAGTTATCGCAACGAAGAGAAAACCATGTGCTTATTATTTATACCTGGTGCTGCGATATAGCTACTGAAAATTATAAAAAGGGTACCAGGCCTCTCAGATGAACAGATCGACAACGATGCAGTCTTGATGAGAGCCTATGGAAACCACACTGAAATACTAATCGACCGGGACCGTATGTAGGCCCCCAAAATAGCGGTTAGGAATTAGGAACTAAAATGTTGTTTCTGTAAACAGGAGAAACCAGATCACATGCCCTGCTTGCTGAACGGGGTCTCGCCCCGCCGCTCCTCGCTAGGTTTAAGAATGGCCTCCTCTACCGCTTTATTCGTGGGAGGGTAACTTCGCCCGATGACCTTAACAACCCGCGCGTTTTTAGTGCAATCGCGCGACGACTTGCTCAATGGCATGCGGTACTACCAATCGAAGAAGAACCCCCTACGACCTCCATCCAAGGAAGACAGGCGCAGACGAATTCTACGGCTGGTCCCACCCGTACCTCCCCAACCTCGACCGAGGTGGATGATATAACACCCGTAAAGACTCGGCACGCAGGAACTAGTCTCTGGACTGTTTTGCAGAAATGGATTCTTGCGTTACCTGTAACTACGGAGCAGGAACGCTCGAGGCGGAAGAATCTTCAAAAAGAATTTGAAAGAATAGTTGTGGAGTTTGATAAGGGCGAGGGACTTGGGAAGGGTGGGGTACGTTTTCATGCACTATCTCATTGATCCCCAAAATGCTAATATAAAGATGTAGCTTGTATTTGCCCATTGCGACCTTCTGAGCGCCAATGTCATTGTTTTACCAAAGACTCCGGGCTCGACTCCTGATGCAGCTGGAGATGAAACCGTGAGCTTCATCGACTATGAATATGCAACACCGTCACCAGCAGCATTTGATATCGCAAACCATTTTGCAGAATGGGCTGGTTATGATTGCGATTTCAGCAAGATACCGACACAGTCTGTTCGGCGGGAATTCCTCACTGAATACGTCAAGAGCTATGCTAAATATTCTGGCTTGAGTGGAGCCGATCAAAGAGGTGTTGTTGAGAAATTGTTTGAGGAGGTTGATCGATTCCGTGGGATTCCTGGCTTCTATTGGTATGGAATGAAATGGTGCTCCCTATCTCAAAATAGAGACCTCATAGCTAATAGTGAACATAAATAGGGGCATATGGGCGCTGATCCAGGCGACGATTTCCCAGATCGACTTCGACTATTCTTCTTATGCTGAGCTCCGTCTGAGTGAATATTGGGCTTGGCGTCGCGAGGTTGATGGAAGCCGTGCTCGAGCAGGAGAAGGCATGCCCTTGCGAGAGCGGCGGTGGGCACAGGAGGCATAGGTGAGCTCATTAGTTAAAGTGATTTGTGTACGGCCTCACCTTACTAACCAAGAAACATCATTAGCATTTCATTTTCACGTTTTATTTGTTTTGACATTTGACTTCTGACTAAGAGCGTGTTGGGATTCTTCCCACGAGACTTTTTTTATTTTATTTTTTTATTTTATTTTGTTTTATTTTTTTACAGCGTTTTCGTTCCTTTACAATCGCGCCCTCAATGGCATCATGCACCTTCTGGTTTCGTGCTAACTATGTTTTACAACTCGCGAACGTTTCAACAACAACACGATTCGCCCGAGGCTTGTATACACGAAAACTATAGACGATGATTTCATGAAACGGGTTCTACATACACGAAAAGTGTTTTAAATCGAGGAACAGGTGCCATTAGATCAGGGAACTAATGATTATGTGTTTGTCTTCAACGACCAAGTCAACAACCAAAGATATGGTTTCGTTTTCTTACGCCTTGGTTCTGTTTTTTTCCGTTTAAATTAGATCAGAACAAGAATATCATTTTCTCCTTCTACTGAACAATTGCGCCGATAGCTGTGTCAGGATGCTTTGCCGGTTAGGCGGGATTTGGAAAGGGGTAAACGGATATGTGGAAATGACAGATCTTATTTGACAGATCTTATTTAACCCCTTACTATGCGATCTACATTGAAGCAGATGTATCAACATACATGCCAAGAGGCATCTGTCTTCAACCCAAGATAGCGAACTAACTTTCTTCAGGACTCGGCCTCTCTCCTCGCGTGCACTGCCGGAGTATCCGGCTTTGGGTCCGCAGTAGACCTCGAGAAGAGTTCTAGCGAGACCCAGCCCTCAAATCCAAGATCAAAGAAACCCCGAGCAACAGCCAGGATGGGAAGATATCCATCCCTATCCTCCTCGAACGCAAACTACCTCGCATTCCGCGACCAAGACATCCGGCTCGGCTGTCCCGAAACATGCCATTCATGCCCCTTAACCAACGGCCTCTCCAACCTCTCCGCATCCACAACCTGTATATAAAATACCTTCCGCGCATCAACAGTAGCCACCAAGCGCGCCAACGAGGCCCTCAGATGCGCATCCGCATTAACCATCTTGCCACCCCTCACTGCCGGATCCGCATACACCCTCCCTGCCAGATTAAACGTATCCAAACAAATGCCAAAATTCGCCCTATCAACCCTCTGCACCACTTCCCAGCACGCCCCCCCAGGTATCCACATGCGTACTCCACGCAAGAGCTTCATACGTGAACCGAACAGGCGGATCCTCCCGCAAACCCCACTCCGCCACCTCCCTCAAATCGCCAACAATAACATCCAAATCCCCCATCGTCCGCGCCTTGCTGGTGCCCGGGTCTGGACCCAGGAAATTCGCCGGGATCTGAATCATATCCGTGCACAGTATTCACAGCGTTAATTTCCTATTGAGTAGCCGATGGTGCTCCGCGCGGTCTAGCACGCCCTCGTAGAAGAGGAATGGCTGCAGGGTGACGATTTGCAGGTTGTATTTGTCGCAGAGCTGCCGGATTTCTCGGGCTGCGGTTAGCTGGTTGAAGTGGGTGAGGCCGCCCGGGAATGCCTGGGCGTGGGACTCGAGGTCTTCGTAGAATAGTTATAGGCCTTGAAGCCGTGACGGGAGGCTCGGGAGAGTTTTGTTGGGAGGTCATGGGTGCAGGCGCGGCCTAGGGACATGGATGGGATGCAGGGTCGGTTTGGCTTTTTCCCTCTTGTGGAGTGGTAGCTACGTTTGCTTGTAGAAGTTTGTCATTTTTTTTTACTGAATCTAATTGTTCTTGTCGAAGTGAGCCCGTCTCCTTTTAAATATCGCCTTTTTTCCCTTCCCTCATTTCTAGTTTTTCTAGCGCCCCTGTTGAGCTCCGCCCTTCTTCGCATGCGTGTTCACTCCTGCCATTGTCTTGATATCGAATCGCGCGACGGGTCCTCCGGCAAACTGATTGTGCATCTCACGCGGGCCAGAACACAGAATAGGCAATCCGACGCTGATGATGTATGCCAAATTGGATAGATCGTAAAATTGTGCATGGTATAGGGGGTTCTACTTTGAGCCGAAGGTCAAATGATCCTTAATAATACCTAGGTAGTAATCCCCCCCCCATACGCTCAGAGGCTCATCTGTAATTACATTCACCTGAAAGATTGAAAAGGAGGGAGGAACCGTCGCATCTTCCACAGCCCTTGCACTGTCTTCCCATCGCCGGAAAAGCTAGGGATGGGCGCGAGACTTCAACGGTCACTTTTGGTATATGTGCTACTTAGTAGTTAGTATACTTGTTTTTTGTCTACTACTCCGCAATCGTCCGTTGTGGAATATTCCCCCATCGAGCCGACATACCGATGCAACCTCTAAACTATAGAATCACTCCGCATCAAGTTTCGGACTCACCGTCGAGGGATTTGAGCCGCTGAACTCTTTAGGATGGGCGGCAAAATAAACAGCTTATGGAACGGGCAAGGGAGTTGTGCTATCTTAGCAGTGTTCTGTGTGCCCTGACGTCAAACTTAGCTCTAAATACAAGCTTTTGTAATCAACCGGTAAAGTTAACCCCTGGCTACTACTACTAGGACCGACCGAGCTTTAGCTCCAAAGCCGAGTAAGCCCTAATTATATAATTATTTCAGTTTACCGATCGGGTTAACCTAACCCATCTAACCCCAGACACCGGGCTCGCGGAATGAGAAGATCCTTTACCCTGGTTGCTGCGAAATGGGCTCTTTCTACCGGGGGACGTTTTGATCGATATTATCGCTAAACTCTATTGGCAACGGAGCGATATCCTCTTACCAGCTGGCGCGTTGTCGGAAGCTTGATTTAATGTTCAAGATCTGTGAATACCAGGGCTGAAGAATGGGACTGGGCACGGAGATATTCGGCTCTGCATGAATCGAGGTCGCTCAAAGTCGTTGCTGGATGCAAGGGTTTGCGTGCACGGGATTTGTCGACTCTCTTTGTTGAAGAACCTGATAAAAGTAAGGTTAAAAATAAAGGTAGCTCTGGTACGCCATACATGGGGATGCCAGTATGTGGTCTTTGACTCCCGAACGCTCCCAGCCGGCGGACAGCTTTAGCTTCAATATAGGAATATAGCAGGGCAAGCCCGTTTAAGGCTAATGGCCAACGCCGTTGGATCAAGATGCAGCAATCACAAAGACCAAGCAGGTCATGGGATTAGACGCGGATATCCAATGTGCCAGCCGGTCAAGGGTTCTATATACTTGGATAAAGGACAGAAAACCGCGCACTAAGGGCTCTCTTGATTCTTCCTTAATAAGAAAATGTAAGGTGCAGTACATACATACACAGTTCAGTTCCCAAGAAGACCTTTGGGCATCCGCGCATGCTGTCACAAGTGCATCAGAAGAGCTGAATCCCTTTTATCGAGGTCAACCGGAGATGCCGAAAACCGTATCGCGACAAACATGCTTTGTTCTTAGCATGGGAATCCTACGCTAGCAGTAACCGTTTTAATTCTGCTGAATGAAAGAAATAAAGCAAGGAAGCAGGAGACACGCCCCTGGCTTCTTGGCTCCAAAATCAATTCCATGACCTCTACGACCGGAATGTCTATAAAAAGAGCCTGGGATTTCCCCCATTGACAATCCCATATCGCTCTACAGCTCATTAACTCGCAAACCAGACTCATTTCATTGTCTAGCACAATCAGACGAAAACGAAGAAGTAGAAGTAGGGAAAAAAACAAAATAGTCGATAACCACAGCCTGCCAGAACGCTGTATGCCCGCGAACGCCATTCGAAACAATGGCCCTGACGCCCTAGCTTTGGAGAGATTCAAGCCGCGCGAACCGGCGGAGGGATGGGCTACCTACCGGTATGTGGGAAGTCACATCTCCTCCCCCCATAATGTCAAGGCTAACAAAAGAAACTTAACCAACCCTCCCGCCGCAGCGACGCTTGCGAATGGGAAAACCTCAAATCTCTCTTCCACCAGACGCCTACGTCTACACCACCTGGACTGGCCGCGTCCACTATCTCGACGTCATCAAGGCTTCGCCGGACGGCATGGACGCCGGCGCCTTCATCATGCACCGCGTCCACGGCTGCACGACAGATATCAACCCAACTGCCACCCGCGCCGTGACCAAGATGAAAGTCACGATCACGCAGCGGTTTACCATCAATAGTCGAAACGACGACGGCAGTGGCAATGGCAGTGGCAATGGCAGTTACGAAGTCAACGTCAAATGCGACTGCCGCTTCTGCTATTTCTAGGAGAAAAATGCAGAGACGCAGGTGCGGGGCGCGAGGTTCGTGCGCCACTGGTACGAGAAGGATAAAGGTGTTGCCAGTCGACCCGCGGCATGGGGCGGCGGTGCCGATGAGGAGCGGCTTGCCGCGCTGCCGAGGCGGCATAGGTTTCTGGCATACTTCCAGGAGCGTACCATGGGAGTCGAGGTTGGTGCGGGACATGCCGGGCCATCGGAGGGATGCGGGGAGCGTTAATGGGGAGAAACATGACATGCTGTATTGGCAGTGCAAGGTGTGGGTTGAGGGGGAGGATTTGGAGATTTGAGATTTGATGCGCGCATTTTTCGCCCTTGTCATTATATCTGTCTGGCCTGGTTGGTTATTATCCGAGTGGAGCACGCTTTTGTCGATCAACCTGGAGGGTTAAATCTATATTGTTCTACCACCACCATAACAAGGTTTTGCACGGCCTTACTATCCGCTGCTTATCCATGTATCCATCAGTTCTCTGTTCATTCGGGTCAGATGCACCAGCATCATCGTAACCAGATATGAATCTGTCCAGTGATACCCTCTAACAGAAACTCACATATCCTCACAATTACGAACAGTGGCTAAGCCACCCGTTACTATTTTTAGAATTTTACCTCTGCCCTATTTTATTTTATTTATTTATTTATTTACTTATTTATTTATTTATTTATTTATTCATTTATTTACTTATTTATTTATTTATT
>JAFEJD010000811.1:0-16365 GCA_018296065.1 Blastomyces percursus
AAAGACAGATCTTGCGGACGGAGGGGAGCGGGGGTTACATAACGAGAACGACTGAGTACTCAGTGAGCCGCGCGACTTTGACTTCGCATAATGACGCGTAAGAAGATCTAAGAAATCGAAGATTTGTGTGCCTGATTCCAGCTAGTTGAACAAAAAATGTATAATAGTATTTATTATTATTATTATTATGAATAATGGATAAGTTACACCTCGTCCTGCCTCCAGGGCTGATTTTGTTGGAGGGCTTGGCTTGGCTTGGATGGTTCGTCCTCTTCTCTACCAATATGGTGAAGATGTGATTGAGCTCTTTTGCCCCAGTAGCCTAGAGATTTGTAGGAGTCGCGATAGAATTAGCGCGACTAGCGCGTGCCAGGATCGCTTCTTCGCTTGTCCCAACTTTGCATATTGTACGCAGTAAGGAGGAATCACCATCATCGAACACTCTGTACGTAATGAATGCCTTTTCGCAAGACGATACATTGGTCTTGATACTGGTTAGACGCATATACTCTCGTAACGAGAGCTTTGGGGTACCAGGTTCTCGCAATCAGCCCATGAATTTCATGAGATCAGCCTTTTGCAGCGTTGAGTCGTTTGGGAGAAACTCCTTGAGTAACAGCGCCAGATTGGATAGCGAGATGAAAAAGCTTGCTCAGGTAGTTTAACTAACGGACAGGAACATGAATTTCTGCTCCTTTGCCGGTTGACGAACGTCCTAGTGGGAAAGTAAACACGCCCTTTGACACCCCGCCCAACTTTACCAGACAAAGCTAGAAGCAAAAGAAATAATATGGGGAACCAGTCAATGACGAAAGGCGAATGTCCATTCTCGGCTTGCCATAACTAAGTGACTCATATTTTCCTTGCTCTTTTCTCCAGAGTTCCAGGAGGCTGCCATCTTCTTCATCTGTTATATTTTTGGCTGCGGGAATTCACACTGCTTTTAAGTCATTCCGTGATACCTTTTTTCCTATCATGGTGGCGTTGCAGAATAGAAGAGATACGCCGGCAAACCTCGAGGAGAAAGGTGAGGAATCTGGTCCGTTGCAAGCCAACGAGGCACCGCAGCTTGCACCTATCGATCGTGGGAAAGATGCCTGGTTGTTCCTGGCTGCCTGCTTTTTCATGGAGGCTCTAGTGTGGGGATTTGCCTTCACATATGGAGTTTTCCAAGCCTACTATAGCTCGCTTGACACGTTCAAGGACTCCGGGAACATTGCCGTAATCGGGACTTGCGCCATGGTGAGAAACATGATCTATAATTTCCCACTTTCTACCCTTTTTGTTTTCGTTTTCGAGACAATGACTTCCAGCGGCATATTCTGGAAGTGGAACGACTGATTTGGCCACCATTAGGGAATTATGTACCTTGACCTGCCGATTGTTTTCGCCGTATACAGGCGTTGGCCTAAGTATCAGCGGGCTGGCTGTGCCATTGGTGTCCTGCTGATGTGCTTTGCCATGGCCATGAGCTCTTTTGCCACAAACGTTACGCATCTGATTGTTACGCAGGGTATCTTCTACGCGCTGGGTGGGAGCATTGCATATTCCCCTTGCATTCTTCTGATGGAGGACTGGTTCGACAAACGTAAAGGCCTTGCATTCGGCGTCATGTGGGCAGGGACAGGACTGGGCGGCGTCATCCTTCCGATTGTGATGGAGAATTTGCTTGACAGTTTCGGTTTCCGGGTTGCCCTCCGCGCGTTTGCGGTTGCGCTCTTTGTGCTCACGGCCCCGCTAGTCTACTTCGTTAAACCCCGTGTACCGGTTTCCCAGCGTCTCAGATCACCTCCCACCAGCCTGCGTTTCGTGTTCAGCTGGACCTTTGCTCTGTTTGAGATCTGCAATATCATTGAGGCCCTGGGCTTCTTTCTGCCATCTATTTACCTTCCAAGCTACGCCCGCGCCATAGGCGCTCGAACGAGCATGGATGCGCTAGCAGTTATTCTTCTAAATGTCGCATCTGTGATAGGATGCGTGGTGATGGGGACTATTATTGACAAGTGGGATGTTACCACGTGCATTTTACTTTCCACGATCGGATCAAGCCTGGGAGTATTCCTCCTGTGGGGATTTTCTGTGTCGCTGGCCCCCCTCCTCGTTTTCGCGGTGGTTTATGGGCTCTTCGCTGGATCATATACAAGCACTTGGCCGGGAATCATGCGTGACATTGTTGAGAAAAAGGCCTCAGCTGACTCAACCATGGTTTTAGCCTGGCTATCCGCGGGCAGAGGTATTGGCAATATTGTCTCGGGTCCTCTGAGTGAAGCACTTCTTAAGAACATGCCTTGGAAAGGCCAAGCGGGCTATGGTTATGGTAGTGGCTATGGAACACTCATTGTGTTCACGGGAGTTACTGGGGTAATTGGGGGTGGCAGCTATGTTGCGCGTCGGTTACAGTGGATGTGACTGAATGCTCTTTAAAGCGATAAAATAACCAATTTTGAGCGGGAGAGAAAGATCTTCAACGTGGATTTTCCCACAATCAATGGCTATTACGAAAAGAGTCCTGGAATGCAAATGCCAGCATTGTGTGCGATATATGGACTGTAAAATGATGAGATGATGCGAATGTATAGAATTTTAATGTCGTTCTGAATCTGAGAACCTGCGTTCTCTCAAAATTATACATTATGAATTCATAACATGGAAGGTATTTTGCAACTTCTTAAATATTCCAATGTGGTGTATTTTTATGTTTGGACATGGAAGCAGTCCTCCCTCAACAAAAGAGAAAGGTAAAACAAACGAAAAGGAAACGGGACAGCTAACTAGCACACCCTCGGCTCTGTAAAGTAGCCATATCCCAACAAACATAACCAATTTATCGACCATGTTCCCCGTACACTCGTGCTCTATAGCTTCTTTTGCCTCGACCCACTTCTCCATCCACTCCGGCTGCTGCCACCGTCAAGCTCAATAACGTTCCCAGTCAAATGCGATGCGCCGTAGCTGCAAAGGAACAAGATCAGAGCGGCAAAGTCCTCGGGCTTACCAACGCGGCCGGTGGGTTGTGCATCAAGGAGGGTATCGAGATATTTCTCGATGCCGAAATTCGACATTCGGGAGGGGAAGACACCGCTATAAGAGCGAAACGTTAGTCAGGGTTACGCCTGTACACCTTTGAAGAAACTTCTATGATATGTTTTCCGGAGGTTTGGCTGGGAGACATGGAAGTTTCACTTACGGGCACACGCAGTTCACCATGATGTTCATCGGGGCGAACTTGGATGATTGTTGTCGGGAAAGGTGGATACAAGCCGCCTTTGAGGGACCGTCTGTATTTTAAAAAGAAAGAAAGGAGTCCGATATTAGTACGAGATTCTGAGAGTGTCACCAAGGCTTGGAAGCAAAGGGACCAGGCAGGTCAACGTACAGCTGAAGGGTCCGGTTCCTGGTGCGGACAGACCTCCATCGTCCTTGGCGGTAGGGTCGAGAGTTGAAATACCCGCCATCGATGCGATATTAATCACACGGGATGGCATATCCGGGGAGGCGGCTTTCTTGAGAAGTGGTAGGACTCTATATGGTGGCATCTTCGATCAATATCATACATCATAAGGGTCTCCTTGGTGTAGCCTTGGCTTACCCAACGGTTACTGTTGTTAACCAAGTTAGCAAGATGATAGAAAATTTTTTGATAGCCTGTATGCGGTACTACACTCACAATAGAAAATGGACTTAACGTTCAGTGCCATAACCTTATCCCAACCAGTCTCTGGGAAGTCCTCATACGAGGCACCCCTGTCACAAATACCAGTTAGGAAAACCTATCATTCAGATGCTCTAAAGCCCTCCGTTCTGCTGGGTTTCGGTCTGGGTATCGCTCAGTGTTTCCCTCACCAAGTAACGCCCGTATTATTAACCAAAACCGTCAACCTATCCGTTCTTTTTTTAACCTCTGCAGCCAGATAATCACAGCCAGCCTTATCCTTCAAATCGGCAACGATGTACTCGCATGTTCCGGGACCGAGTTTGTTTAATCGATCCCTGCATTTCTTCAGTTCGGCTTCCTTGCGGCTCGCAATGATGACTCGGGCACCGTTCTGTACCAGGCCCTGCGAAGCCATCTCGCCGAGTCCAGAGGCGCCTCCAGTCACCAGGGCGACATGGTTGTTGAAGGAGAAGAGGTTGGAGACGCTCAGGTCAGCTTGGGCGGGCATGGTGAGACGTTTAGGTAGGTGCTTCTGTTTGTTGGTGAGTAGAAGTGATCGAAGATTGGGGAACGAGGTAAAGAATTGGGTATGTTGTTTCGATATTGGTAAAAGTGGTTAGAAATCGAAGCCTGCGATATACTTTTAACTCTTGAATATTTCTTGTTTCCTCGGGTTTTCCTCCATATGAATGAATTTGTCGCGTCTCAGGGTAATTAACCTCGGCGTAGCAGAGCCGCCGGGTAGCCCTACTGCGTAACTGTAGAGAGTTCGGCAGTCGGGAGTCGGTAAAGACTGTACCGTACCGGACAATTCCCGCCATCCTTTGCTTACCGACACTTCTATGTTCAAGGAAGATATTTCGACGCCTTCTGAGACGCGAGTAGGGCTAGGGAAATGGAAGAGCAGTCAATGGCGTAGTCGCGACAATAACGGGTAATAGTAGTAAATATTCTTAGGTGCTGCGATAGCTGACGCTGTTCGTGGATAGAGAGGTGTGGGGAGTCTTGCATTGGGCAGTTTTACACTGGGCACTATTATTATCCGATAGTGAGCAGGCCATCTTTGGTGAGGTAGCGGGCAGTAAGAGGAGGGGAGGGGATCGTTCATCCCATCCTATTATTATGTTCTGGGCTTCTATTTAATTAATAATTCAATGGCAGGTGTTCACTAGTTAACGGCGGCCGACCATGCCGTAACTGGCAATTGTACTCGCTCTTCTGGGCAAGGCCCATTTTGGTGGATTCCCTGGACTTTTACAGATACATTTTGGGCCAGACTACTCCGTACAGTAGTCTATAGAAAGCTCGCAACTAGCAACGAGGCCCCAGCAGTGTTGGTCCCTGAGGTTTATTTATATATCTCTCTAGCTGGCAAAACGGACCCGGCTTTGTTTTCGGCTCGGTGCCAAGGCCGAGCGCAGAGTTAAGGCCATACCCGAAGTAGAAAGTCTACTCGCTCCAAGCTGATCGCCCGCTTATATCAAAATTTACGGTCGAGATCGCGGGCTTAATTGAGATCAAATAGTCGTATATTCAAGCTTATTCTGAAAATGAAGGAGATGGAAGGATGGCGAGGAGGAAGAAACGTGGTGGCATCGTTTGAGAGTGCCTATTTAAAGCGATGGTTTCGCCTTTGTGAACAATGAGTCGAGATATTTACTCGCACTGGATATATCCCCTGAAACCTATCCACGTTGGCATTTCGTTCAAAATATTCATTAGTTTTCGATAACACCCTTAACCTGTTTCTACCATGGATCAGTCTGCCATTTTCCACAGATCTTTAGAGAAATCTTACCCCACAGCCGTACGAGGCGAAGGAGTCTATCTATTCACCGATACAGGACATAGAATCCTAGACGGTTGCTGCGGTGCGGCAGTATCAAGCGTCGGACACGGAAATGAGGAAGTTATAGAGGCTGTGGTCACCCAAGCAAGGAGTCTGGCATTTGCGCACACGTACTTTTTCACGTCAGATCCTGCCGAAGAATTGGCCAAAACCATCATCAACAAGAGCGACGATGCATTCTCCAAAGTAAGCTTCTTTTGCTCCGGCTCAGAAGCAGTCGACTCAGCTTTGAAGATTGCCCGGCAATACCACGTCTACAATGGCGAGCAAGAACGGGTTAATTTCATCGGTCGAAACGACTCGTACCACGGAAACACCTTGGGCGCTTTGGCTGCTGGAAACAACACTTCCAGGAGGGAGCCTTTTGCGCCAATTCTGAGCCCCATGTTCCATCATGTCAGCCGTTGTTTCTATGACGCTGATGGCGATGGGGTAACGGAGAGTGAATACGAAGACCGTCTGATCGCTGAATTAGACTATGAGATTAACAAGTTGGGTCCAAGGACTGTGGCCGCAGTCATTGTTGAGCCGGTGGTTGGTGCAACTCTTGGGACCGTACCGGCAACGAAAACTTATCTCCCTCGCCTGAAAGAACTTTGCAGTCGCCATGGGATCCTCGTCATTTTCGACGAGGTTATGTGTGGAATGGGGCGTGCGGGGAGTTATCACGCATGGCAAAGCTTGGGAGGCGTTCCTCCTGACCTCCAGACGATTGGCAAAGGCCTAGGAGCTGGCTATCAACCATTGTCGGCGGTGCTTATAGGCAAAAAAGTCTATGACATGTTTGAGGAGCATTCGAAACAGTCGAAGAAATTCGTCAGCGGACATACGTTCCAGGGGCATTCGATGGCATGCGCTGGTGCCCTTGCTGTGCAGAAAATTCTGGAACGGGACGGTCTCGTCCTGAATGTGATGAAGAGAGGGTTGCTGCTTGAGTCGCTCTTGGGAGAGGGCTTATCATTATACATGGAAGAGCATGGCGTTACTCTGCGTGGACTTGGTCTTTTCAGGACTGTGGACTTTGGACGTTTGGGTATAGCTGTGGGGAATCGGCCTATCGCGCCAGAAGTTTCTGAAGAGTGCTTCAAACAAGGAGCAGCTGTGTATTTGTGTTCTGGCACAGTTGATGCTTTGCTCTTCGCTCCCCCTTTCATAATTTCAGAAAATGAGATTTCTACACTCACAAAAATATTTTTGATATCGCTGAAATCGGTTATCGGGAGGCGACAGGCTGATAAATAGCAAGATAATAGCTGGTTAACGTACTCCACCATTTGTTGAGCCAAAGAAATTTGAACGATCCTGCCCCGGGTATTAGGGTGTCATATAATATCCCGCCAACCGTTATCCCGCGTAAGGATCCCGCAAAAGAATACCAAGGCAGTTCATTTCAGTCATTAAATTAAAGGCGTGTAGTATGTTCACCGGACATTTAGATACAATCATCAGCAAATAAACAAAAAATTTTCCCTCACCGACCCAGCATGTATAGAAAACAAGGGCCCGTCTCCACTCCCGGACTGATCGATGTGCGCCCAAATTATTTCGTATTCACGAGTTAATGCCTCCCTCGTCTTCGACGGATATTCCGCTGTCAGCTGGAGGCTCTTGTTCCTGATGCGAGTGCGATGGTCAGGCTCAATTGCCTCATGAGCCGCTAGGTACAATGGTAGAGATAGCGCCGAGTCCGGTCCGCAGCCAATGGGCAACGACTCCATAAGCTCGATTAGCATGGTGAGGCTGGACTGAACGCGCGGGGAATTGCGACTGTCGCGGAAAAGGCGACGTTGGAGGAGGAGAACGGCGCTCCAGTAGAAGCATTGGCCGACTATATCGAGGTGTCGTTGTTGGTTTGATTGGTCTTCATTAAAAGCCGTGGTACGGTTGAAGTAGTTTCGAGCTAATATATTGAGATCCAATTCGAGTTCTTTGGCTTGCGGCATAAGTAAGAAGGATGGTAGGCCATCGCTGTAGTCAGCGCATAGGTGGGAGATGCGTGCTAGAAATGATATGACCCATTGCGGGCAACCAGTTGTCTCTTGGACGGTTGGTTGCGAATCACCATCATCAGGGGAGTATTGATTGCAGTTAAAGAACCAGAAGGATCGAGGTAAGAAGGGACGTCGTTGCCAGAAGATCGAGCTTATAGTATCAATCCATGTCATACGCTGGACTAATACAGTGCCGATGGCGCACGTAGGTTTTTGGCGGTCGTAACCGAGTTCCCGGAATAAGTTCCAAGCATAAGCTATGTGAGTTTTCGCTCCACTGCCCCCACTGGCCATTTCGACCGTGATCTGAAGAAGTATGGTGGCGAGAAGGTCCCGTTTGAGATACTTAGTGCAGCCCTTTACGACCGAACTCGACAGGGAGCCTAAACTGTCACGAAGAGTTGCTAGTGCTCGAGATTGGCGCTGGAGAGCAAGGAACATGGGCGCGCTGCCTCTTAGATGCATATAAGTAGTCGAGATAGAGATGACTGTGCTCATGAGCACCGGTGTTGATAGAGCGAGAATCGCGAGCTGGCGGTAGCCATTCTGCGTGCTGTCGCATGCTGACATGATCATCGCTACGGAGCGGAGAACTGATTATTTAATTAGATAGAATATCCCAGGGGCTGTGTAAGAAGTGTGGGCCATACAATACATGTAGGCAATACTCTCTTCCGCGGTTGGGAGGAGAAAGGAGCATATACCCCTGTTCAACGAAGTCTCCCAGGCACGCAATTCTACTGACGAAGTCGTAGTCTCGCCGATACGGATCAACTCCCCATTTACCGGCGGAGTTTTATTTGGCACTGGCTCTTCCTTGTCCACAGGGGATTGACATGGTGCAGTGGGATCCTGCGGCTGGAGGATATATGTGCCGGTTTGCGCTCTGCTCGTGTCATGGCGTGGTACTTCATTGCCATGTGTTCTTGTTGATTCATTTAGAAACGCCCTTACATTTGCAAGACCTGTAAAGTGCGAAGGATGTTCAGGTCCATCCTCTACTACAAGCGAAACAGAAGGGATTCCGGAGGAAGAATTATGTGATACCCGTGAATCCGGGGTCGTTGGCAACAAGTCATCCCGGGATTCTCTGTGGGGAGAACTTCGAGCTCTTCGCTGCTGATGGCGGTGGGGACCATTAACCCATCGAATATTCTTTTTGTACTCGCAATCGATATTAAGGCGTGCACATCTGCCACAGCGGGGGCGGCCCTCGTCACACTTGCGATGTTGCTGTAGGCATTGCGCACAGCCTGTAGAGGGTGTTTGTTAGCTTGGTGACCAGGATCTCTTGAAAAAGGAGATAAAGTTCATATTGACCTCCCCGAGACCTTCTCCCCTTCATACCACTTAGGGATTTTTCTTGGAAGTTTCTGGAATCTTGATCAGCGGCTCCAAGAAATTTTCAGGCTGTGACTTTCGGAGAGAGTTCAGAATTCGCTAGGTTCAATATAGCCGACATCTCGGCTAGCTTGTTCCGGAGTGAGAGGCATATCAAACTTTTCGGAGATTTAGTTAAACAAGCACATCAGTTACCACCCTCCAATGTCACAAAATAGAATCAACTTATATATTTACGGATTTTAATTTTCGCCTGGAGCTTAATGTACACCTCTACATCTTTCTGAATCAGACACTTGCCCGCCTCTTGACGGCTCCAATGTCGATTACAGATCTATGCTGACGCAATGACAAATCCACAAAAAAACACTGTTCAATCACAGCTTCAGACCACCGTTCTTATCCAACCCCAACTCCGCTTTCGCCTGCTCCTTCAACTCTCTCCGTAGTAGTTTTCCAACCGCATTTTTTGGCAGCTCCTTCACAAACACCACACCCCCGCGCAGCTGCTTGTACGGTGACAGCCGGTCTTTGACAAAGTCCTTAACCGCTTGTTCGCTTACACGAGCTGGGTCGGCCACGATGTATGCGCGGGGAATGTCAGAACCTGGGTCTTCTGGACTGGGGACACCACAGACAGCAGCCTCTCTAATTTCCGGGTGGGTGATGAGGAGGTTCTCAATTTCCGCGGGAGCGACCTGTAGGCCTTTATACTTCAGGAGTTCCTAAAGAGAGAGGGATACCAAGTTAGATTTGGCTTAATGGGATTGGGAAGAGAGTACAGAGACATGAATAAATAAACGTATAAACACCTTCTTCCTGTCGATGACGTAGAATTTGCCATTCCTTTGAATTCCGATGTCACCAGTGCAAAACCAGCCGTCGTGGAAAGTATCTTTTGTTGCTTGAGGATTGTTGTAATATCCTTGCGTAATCATTGGACCTCTAAGCAAGAACTCGCCTGGCTGTCCAGGCTCGACGTCGTTGTAGGACTCATCCACCATGCTAGAATAGAGAAGAAAACCCTTAGACCTAAACACGAATGCCGGAATTCAAATACGAAAGTTGAGCGGTAATTACCGTAGTTCAACATTGGGTAGAATATAGCCAATACATCCAGTGTAATCATCCACCCCCTTTGGCATCATTGTAACTGCGCCGGTAGTCTCACTCAGCCCCCAAGTTTGGCCGATTACAACCTGGCTGCCATCTCCAAGCTTCTTGCTTGCAGCTGTCTGTAGATCCCCATCCATGGGTGCCGCTCCCGTGGTAGCACCAACAAGGTGCTTGAACTGATCTGTGACATCCGGGGATTTAGCGATTCGTAGATAGATCGAAGGCACCGTGTAGAACGATGTGATCTTATATTGTTTGGCAAGGCTCAACAGTTTCTTCCACTCGTATTTGCCCATCCATATAACAAGGCCGCCGGCGGAGAACGGACCTATCAGATACCCGAATATGCCTGCTATATGGCTGATGGGCAGATGGGCGAGAGTACGGACTGGGGGAATTTCTCTCCCGGCTTCTATTTCCTTTGCTGCCCAGGCTTTGCCCGAGACACTAACTAGGAAGGTCTCCGAAACCAAGTTCTTATGGGAAAGCATGACACCTAACATTTCATTGATTAGCAGTTCGATCCACGTTTCGTCGAGCTGGAAGGATGTGTCAAGAGGGAAATATACCTTTTGGAAGTCCAGTTGTGCCAGACGACCATAGGATCACGATAAGGCTCTTCTCCAAAGCCGTGGGATCCGTAATCCGCTGCCATGTCAATCTCTTGTCTGAAACCACGTTGATATTGCCTTCGAGAGAGCAAAACTTGAGAGACGGATTCGACTCCAATACCAACACCCGATCTAGGGGTAGATTGCACTGCTTGGCAGCCTGCGAAACGAGGTCCTTCATCTCTTTGCCGCAGATTACCAAGCGGCTATTACCAATTGTAATCTGTCGAGCTAATTCCGCAACTGTCGACGATGGACTGGCTGCGGAGTACACTCCACCGGCAGCAATAGTACCATAAAAGGCAGCTGACACAAAAGGTTGGCCATGGCTGATAACAGTTACCACATCCTTATTTGGTCCGTTAGCTCCAATGCCATAATTGGTGCGTAGGCCGTGGGCGACACGTTCCGTTAGATCGCGGAGATCTTTCTTGGTGATTATTTGGGAAGGAATGTCCGCATTAAGATGGAGGGGGGTTTCGTCTAATGTTGGACAGTGTTCGGATTCTTTGCGACAGTTAGAACATAGTATTTATATATAAAGCTCTAGGAAGGGCCTTACGGAATAGGAAAGTTAGCAAGTCGCATTTTGGCACTCCGACAAATCTGTTCGGGCCGTCGTGATAATATATCTTCTGTGGCATGGTATAAGGCTGCTAGAAGTGGCAGATATCTCGGAGAAGGATAGTAGAGGAATAAATGCTGTGTCCTAGAGTTTCACAAATCTCTGTGCTGTCCCTCGAGAAACTGAACAAAAGCGACTTCTAGGCGCTGCACTTCCATGCATTATATGAGGAGCACCAGTTCTGACCCGCCCCACGGACCATTTGCTGAGGAGACATTGTTCTTGCTTCACCGTATCCGAGGTTGGCATCATGGCGAAAGGTGGAGAAAGGAGCCAACACAGCCGCTCAATCGCTAGAGCCCCTCAGAGATCTTGTTGCGCAACTCTAATAAGTGCGGGATATCGACCTAGGTAGATAGCTCGCAAGCTAGCTACATAGCCGTTGATATCGAAATTCTCGGCAGCGGGCAGCCGAAAGGCCCGTTTCGGCTATGCGAGAGCAGTTTATTCTAGAAAAAGGCATACATGTGCAGTCGATGTTCAGACAGTTATTAACTTTTTAAATTAACAGCAAAGAGCCACGATGATAATCGAAACAGAGCACTTGGATGAATATATGATGGCGGGCGTAGGTATCTTTTGTGCTTTTGATCGGCAGTATTCGCGGGGAAGTGTTGCCTAAACTCAGCCGTTAGTCAGAAGATCGCTTTAGTCAAATTCTTCAGTCAAGATGCTGCTTATTTGGATATACTGTAGCTTGACCGGCGCTAGATATGCTTGTAACTTGAAAGAGAGATAACAATGTTGTTCCACCCACCAGTTAAACGATGAAACTGAAGATTAATGAAATTGGCCACTAGTTAACTATCCGGGGCGCCGTAAAAGGGATTACACCACTATGTTACAATCGTGACAAAATACTCCGGTACACATATAAAAAAACAAAGGAAAGCGAAGAAGAATATCCGAGCAAGCACAGATCACACAGCTCCTCTGGGCTTGGACTTTGCCTCCTTTTTAGCCTTTGCCTCCTCTTTCTTTTTCTTCTTCTGCAACTCCAGCTTTTCTTCATGCTTGCGCTTCAAAGTAGCTTTTTCCTGCTCAGTCTTCGCAATCGGCTTGAAAAACCCTTCTAGCCGAGATTGCTGCGCTGTTTTTAAGTTCTTCTGAAGCCGCGCCGCGCCGTTTCGTACTCGATCCTCGCTGAATGCCTTCTCTTCAACGAGGAATTTCACCAATCCTTGGACATCAGGCGCCTCCCACTTAAAGTTGCAATCGGGGTGGTCTGCTTTGCGGACATCCGGGTCGAAAAAGAGCTCTCGAGCATCTTTATATGGCCAGTCTTCGGGAATCGTATATTTTTTCTTCGGATCGGATTGCATGGCCTCTACGACGTTTTCTAAGGAGCCGTGGTCACGGATTAATTTTAGGGCAGTATTGGGGCCTACTTTGGGAATGGGATCGAGGTAGTCACAGCCAAGGAGAATGCAGAGGTCGACGAACTGAACAAATGAACTATTAGCAACTCAAAAGGCGAAAATGCAGGAGGCGTATTGACCAGAGCTTTTCATGGAATCAACTTACTTGCTTCCTATCCATGTCCAAACCCTCTAGGACGCGATCTAGATGTATTTCTAGAATTGGTTCCTTCCGTTGCTCACTGAACGTGAGATGTCGTAGCAAGATTGGTGAATCGAAGCACAATGTATCCATATCCTCTGACGCCGCCGCATAAACCTTCCCCGATCTCGCAAGTACAGCACATTGCGCCTCCGCCTCAGTTGGGGCATCAATGTAGGGTACTCCCATAAGTTTCAACAACTTTTTACATTCCTCATTATGTTCGCGCGTTACCCTAACCGTTCGTCTCGAGAACTTTTCCACATCTTCTGCAGTGCCAACCTCCTTTGCCTCCTCATGTGCTTCTGCGGCCTCGGACTTGCGCATAAATCGTTTAGCCAGTTCCCCCGACTTGAGTTTTGGAGGGGCACCGTCGAATACATAAACAGGCTTAATGCCATTCTCGACGATGCGGAGTGTGCGGTAGAACATGCCCATAAGATGTGAAGTTGTCTCGCCGGTTTCGCTCATGAGCTGTTGGCCATCTGAGCGGACAGCGACCAGGAAACTGTAGATGCTCATGGAGCTGTGTACGCAACATTAGCTGTATACCCATGAGCTAGAGGGAGTATTAAGGTTGCCATACGCATCCTACATGAAACGGAAGTAAGGATAATGGTTAGCTTAGCTGGTAAAAAGATACGTAAGGTTTATGACGCAACTTTTTGAGGAAGACATAGGAGAAAAAGTACTTACAATTGCAACCTTCCGGCCGAAATGATTCTTGATCTCACCCGCTTTGACTGCATCGGGAGCATTCTCCTGTATTACTTGGTACAAATCTGAAAATGTTTTTACATGAAACATTAGAATATTCCCGTAGCCCATACCATGGCGAGTTGCTGCGCCTGCAGTTTTCTTTTGGAGGATAGATAGAAAAGCATCGACGGAGATAGCTTACGTTTAATTCCCATTTTCAATCGCGCAAGGGGGTGAGGCCTGTGTACTTATTCGCCCTCTGGCAAGATCTGAGGCTCGCAGGTTCCTGGGTTAAGATGTTTTCTTTGAGTTGCAATAAATGGATGTTCCACCAGACGTCGAGTTAAGTTGATTATATACACAGTAAGAAAGACACAAATAAAATAATTCGTATATCCCACTGCTCCGTCGGGAATGAAGCGCGAGGTCGCGATCAATCCAAGGCGCGTTAAGTACCACGTGACGACGTGATGTAATCCATGGATAGACCGGAATAGGGTTGGCGTGATTTCAATGAAAAAGCCCAAGCTTATCGCGGCAGGCGCTTAGATCCACCAGCGACTTTAATTCTTTTTCTCCGTGCTATTTTCCTAGGTGTTGCCAGGAAACATTCTATGGATCGTCTCATTTCCTTTCCTAGCTACGATTTGCCTAGCTCTTAACTAGCAAGCTCTGCCGGTGCCCCTAGATTCCATCCCATCGTGTCTCAGGGATCTCTGCGTCGTGGTCAGGACGGTCTCCTTGGCCATGGATACTCTCTACACGTTGATGTTTGGAGCTAGGGCGCGGCAATTGAACAGCCAGGCAACTTCATGTCCATTTGAGTCCGCGATGAAGTGATATTTTTATTCCAAGGATTCCCGTCGTACATGAGCGAAATACCCTGGACTCCAGGAAATGTTAGCTTAAGCCAAGCCTTAGCCAGGGAACCTCTCCAAGGCCGAACCTCTGTGAGGCCAAACATGATACAACCATGAGTTGTTATGTGATGTCTACTATGGTTGGATCTTTCTTGGCCGCTTGTTCACGTCGAACAAGCGCAAAAGGCCTAACTTGATGTCCTGAGGTGTTTCACAGAATCCGCGGAAATATAATATATGTATATTTTTAGCGCCAGCGGAATTACTCCCACCTCAAAATATATAAGATTATAATCTCCGCTCGTAGTGATTAATCTTAGAACCAATATTTTTATTAGATCTTACTGTAAATACTCTCTTACTTCATTTTTATATTTTTCACTGTTTTAATACTGTTATTCGCTCTATTCGCCGCGAGAGCCTTCATCTACACTACCGGAGCAAGGTGCATCAGACTCGGCGCTGAGAGTCATGGATGTGGGGATTTCCTTCAGCAAGTGTATTATTAGCCAGCCTCTCCTTAGAAATTTGGCGAGAGTGCGTCCCAGAATATAGATGGGGAGTTCAGGATATGGGCAGATGGGTTTCGGGCCGTCAAGGCCGTCGCTTTGTCGGACAGGCCACCCAATGTCGTCGGTCTCCTCGGACCCCTCATTAGCAATAGTTACGGCCCAATAGGAAAGTTTTCCAGAAGAACCGGGAGACCCTACCTGGATCACCGATGTCTGGCACTGCCCCTCAGGCATTACCTTAGCCACCTGGAGGAATTCTTCGAAGCCGCCGTCCGAACTAGTCACACTAGGCGGTGTTGGGCTAGCCCTTGTGATCTCTCCTTCTGAGGGGGGCAACACAAGCAGAAGAGCAGTGGAGTCTTGAGCCCCGTAGGCCGAAGAAAGGTGAATTTGAAGAGGGATGCGCCGGATCATGCGGAGGCGAAGCTCCTTTTGTGGGGCTCTCAGAAGATGGTGTATCGGATGACGATAGCGATATTTATCGTGGTTAAGGTAGGGATTTACGCATAGATGGCGAAGTTGGCCGGGTGTCGGGGTTGACAGTGCGCAGACTTCGGTTGGCGGCCTTGCAGGGAGATGATGCTTTGTGTGTGGTAAGGGGGAAAGGGACAGAGTGCTACCGGAAGGATCATGATAAGGGTTGGGGGTAGGAGAATAGCTGGAGGTTGAAGATCTGAGGTATTTGTGCGAGGGGGATGGTTTGGAGCGAGGGAGTGCCCATAGCCTAAAGGTCGCATGAAATGTAGAATTCATCCGGGTCTGGGATGGTTAACTATATTTTCAAGGGGGATAAAATCTAGAGAGCAGGAAACGGGATCAAGGGGAACATGTGTACGGCTAGAAAATCATATCATGGGAGGGGCTTGTAAATTTGGATTCTGAAGGATCGCTCAACTTCTTTATGTTGCTCTTGGAGCATCAGCACACTCATTTCACGGCCTCCGCGGGAGGACTGACCGGAGAGAATCATTCCGTTCCCTGAGCCTCGCTAGAGGGATGCGCCCTGGGAGGCAGAGACATGGTGCAATGCGCCAATTAAACTCTGTCATGACCTCTAAGTCGGACATACCGCACATGGCAACCCTCCATCACCGCTCCTTGCCGGACTTGCACCTGCATCCAACAACAAAAGGGTGCGGAAACTTTGCCATTGGTTGAGGGAAAGAAGCGAGAGCATGTAAATCAACCTTTGGGTATGCCAGGATGATACCAAGCAGGAGGAGACATCGGCCCTGACATCATAACTTCCAAGACATTTCCTCGCGAGAGGGGTTTCAGGCAGAAAAATAAAGGGGAAAAAAAAGAAGAAGAAGAGAAGAGCTCGTAGGGTATGCAGGACAGGAAATCGCCCAGCGGCTCGGGAGTCGCCTATTAGACGACATAGCGAAGGCCATCACAGCATGACCGTAATGATTGAGCTGCCTCGACCTTCAGTAGCAGCGCAGAGGGGGAGCTCATGGGTCAGACGCTGTAATATGAAAAGGTTATGGTTCTATTAAGCGTGTGGCGTGGCTGGAGGGATATAGTTAAAGTTAACTAAGTTACG
>JAFEJD010000813.1:0-45198 GCA_018296065.1 Blastomyces percursus
ATGTCTTCTTGCCTGCCTCACGTGGCAAGAGAAAGAGCAAGGGAACAAGGAAAATGAAACTAAAGAAAGAAAGAAAGAAAGACAATGAAGCTTCCTCCACCCAATTTAATGTAATATTGCATCTACTTAATTAATTCCACTCTTTGCCTACTACAATATAAGGCTTCAGTCAATAAGTAAAGAGGAGTTAAACAACACCCGCCAGTGTGGGAGTAGGTAATTGTTTTATGCATGTACATGTAAATGACATTTGAAGTGATTTGTGCACAGCACAGCACAGTACAGTACAGCACAGTACATAAAACAGAGAGCCTTGAATATTCATTCACACTGGTCCATCCACATGCCCAGCCCATCCCCTACGTAAGAAGGCAAAATAATCATAACAACAACAATCCGAAGATAATAATAGGGGTGCTAAAAGAAAAGAAAACGAGCGTCGTGATATGGCACAATGGGCATAAGAAACTTAGCAAGGGAAATCGTGCCATAAAAGCTGGGAAATGCAAAACGGGAATGTTGAAGGGAAACGGGGAGACAATCATCGATTTGCGTACTTGCATTTATGAGCGAGGATGGCCGAGTTGGATAGGCGAAGAAAATGATGTCTCATTTCTTTTTTTCTTTTCTTTTTTTAAACATACCCAACACCACACTCATGCATCCATTGCCATGATGCCACCCTATTTCTCTTTTCCCTTCTGCTCCCTTCTTCCTCATTATTCCGAATGTTTAGCTAGACTGCATAACCGAAGCCGAGGAGCGTGGGTTTTGGTAAAGGTAATAGTGGTTCGGGACAAACAAGGAATGAAAATGGGCCCAGAAAGCGGTACATATCCAATGTAAGTACGAATACAACATTTCCGTCGGGGTTGACAAAAGAAAAATTAAGGAGAATAACAATAACAGAAAAGGATGGGCGGAGGTGATGATCAGGACTTTCGCATCATGAATATGAAAAGAAAATAACAAGGAAAGAAATATTGGGGGGGAACAACACTTCACAGAGCCTCCAAGCCGAGAACAGACACATTTGCAATGCGCAGATAGAGGAAATATGCTCGCGTAAACAACCCCGCAAGGGTCGCAAAGCAGGATACGGAGATCTTTGGGTTTCTCGAAGGGGCCGTTGTAGATTGTTGGGATGTAGAGTTGTGTCGGTGGCAGTACTTTTTGAGTTTTAGAATGTGATAGCTAGCGGGTTACGTTGGACTTGATAATTGGCTGCGTATATTTCATCTGAAGAAAGGGGGGTGAAGAGAAAGAACCCTAGTCGGAAGGGAAAAATAGCGAACAACTTCCGTTGGTAGTCCTTGTTCCCCTAGCCTCCCTCTCCATAAGCGTTTCCCGAGCGTGAACATGGATTCTTCATCGATAACTTCGCGTTGGCAATCCCAAAACATGCAAGTAGCAGGCATAACTCAAAAAGAACAGTTGGCGGAACTCTGCATCCACGGCGCGAGTAAAAAGAAGTGGTCGTTCTCTATATCAATGTAACTGAGTCGAAGCACTCTGCAAAACGGTTGCCCCGTGACAAATGCCACCTAATATCTACATCACAATGCACTGGCCACCGCTGTTGCGGACGAAGACTGGGCCTAGAAGGGCATGTCCGGTTAGCTACTGTCATGAAAGAAGGGTAGACATGGAATCAATTCTTACCGGTCTCTGGGACCTTTGGGGAGGTGATGTTGGCAGTATTGGGAGACATTTTGTTGAAGGTGGTTTGTTTGGTAATGTGGGGGAAGGATATTCCTCTTAAGAAGTATGGTAATTGAAATATTGAAACTGCTGTTGGGAACTCTGGTAACTGATGTATGAAGAAAGAGAAACAGAAGGCAGAGGAAAAGGAGAAATGAGGAAGGTTTATATATTCATTCCGGAGTCTGCAGAGTTCAGATAGAGCAACAGTGAAAGCAGAGATTGTAAGGAGATACCCAGTACAACTCGGGGACCTGTTCAAAGGAAAGTAGAATACCGAAACTGTAAATACTCCAAGGGATCGGTTATATTGTTGTTGTAATGCCTTCAGTCACTTGCACGTGGCTTTAGTCATGGCATTATGCGTCGTAGGAGAATATTTATCGCGAACACCACGCAACTAGATACCTTGAATTCCGTGTGGCGGAACACTATGCGATAATTGGATACATTCCCCGCAGTGGAAAGCCTCCAGTGGAGCGGGAATGACGGGGTATCCATGGGGGAATTAGACTGTACCGCCCAAGCAGTCGTGGTGTTCCTGCGTAAGTTCTTAGTATTGTACTGTACGTCTTAGTATTGTTCTTCATCAAAGCGGGAACAGAGCGTGGAGGCTGGAAGCGGTAGGAGTGAACTTTAAAAGAAGCTAAAAGTGAATCGATGGAGTAGGAAGAAGTATAAGCAATAAAGAATGCATCGCATTGAAAGGTTGTAGACTGTTTGCGGAATTTGGCGGTGCGCCGAGGTCAGCTTCCAAGGCGTTTAGGGCAGGGGTTTGCCAAACCCACCCAAAAAATATAAAAAATATAAAAAATATATAAAAATAAATCCCCGTAAACATGCCCAGGGAAAACTGAAAGTTGTGATTTTCCCACTGGAACCGCATTAACGACATCGATCTAGCCAGGCAATGTTGAAAAAGTAAACAGAATAGGGCTAAAACGTGGAATGTACTCTCTCCACCGGGTCCTGGCTTACTGGAGACGTCTTTGCCGGTAGATGCCAGATCATATACAGACCAGCTTATTGAGAGCGTATCGCACCCGCACCCAAACGGAGAACTGCATCCTCATGTAATCAGACGGTCGATGTTTTCGCAAAGTACGGTGTGTGCGGGTTGGTTCAGGTTAGAAAGGCAGGATGCCCTCGGTTTACAGCCTTTTCGAAGCGCAGAGAGCCCACGTCCATCTCAGATGCCAAAACACGTCGATCAAAGCGAAAAGTAGAGCTAAGCCCATCACGACCACATGCGCCACCTCGCATGGGGTTTGTTAACTCCTCTCACTCACCTTTACTCCCGGGTCTGTGACAGCCCGTAATCCATCTGGTTCGGGCGCAAAACCGTGGATCATACCATGTGATATATGCACAGACGACGGATGCAGAATAGAACTTAACGGTAGAAAAATAAAAGGTAAAGGAGAAAATAGGATAGGGAGAAACCCACGACAAGACAAGAGTCTCTTATGCAGGAATCCCAGCTAGGACCTTCCAGACATATTCCTATATGTAGTAGAACGTGACAGCGCCGCAAATCAAGACACATTGATTGCGTGTGGGCTCAGGAGCTTCCAGCATCTGGTATCAGGTCTCCCTCAAGCATCTACCTCTGGGAGTGAAGGGTGGCAATCCGACTGTCAATCGCATACACGATACTTGGTCCGGGGCATCTCAGCCAAGAATTATCCAGCTCTTCGGGATGTGTTCCCCCGGTCCCTCGTAGAAACCGCTGTCTCTCTCCATGAACCCTATCCCCAGCTCTCAGAGGCCCACTGAGCACGGATTGTAATGCTGGGTGATGCGGGGAGAATAATATTTTCATTGTTCATCTCTCTCGATAAGTCCGGGCCTAAACATCTGCGCAATTTCTCCACCAGCTCCAAGAAACGGGTATCGACTGCCTGTGTTGTGCCTGGAATGGATAACTGTGTCGTTGAAGTTGAATTTCCCGGCCGTTGGTTCATCTGTAGCCACGAACTTAATCTAGAAATGTTTTAGTCACCACCCCACGCTAAACTAGTTAGTTAAATGCGCCAAGTTCCAACCAAACCACCAACCATGGAGCTAATTTAAGATTTCAAGCATCGAAAATCATCAAGAAAGAGAAAGGAAAATGAAGACATTCAAGCTTAGTATTGTTCTTTACTGAACAATATAAACCTACTACTTAATACATTGAGTATTTTTTGCCCCGACATTCCCTTAAGTTGTGCATACGTTTTGGGGATGGGACCTCGGGCTCCACTTTGACATACCCCGGTGAATCCGGACTTTGCCCAGTCACAGGCCACGCAACTTTGCAAATGACATTATTGAAAGCGGCTACTAGGTAGCTAAGATACCCATAGCATAGGATGCTAGCCTTGATGGACCCGGCGTTTTTGCATGTGCTTAAATAACACTGGGTCTACGTCTGTGGGGAGATCTCTGCCCGGGAATATGAGGAACTGGATAGGGTGCGAGAGCTGGAGGCAAAAGCTATGTAAAACTACGTCGGGTTGCTGTGGAGATGAGTTTAAGAAGTAGTAAGATAAGACCAGGGTGAAAAGTTTGACCATCGAAGCAAAATATTGGAAAAAGGACAAAGAATCGTAGATCACATCATCTCGTTACTATGTAGCAGCTCTAACATCCTGGGCGAATTAGCCCGTATCTGAACCAGCGATAACCAACGTTTTACACGTGCCCGCTGGTACTATCAATAGTAGTCATGTCAGAAAATACCACTTGCAATCAAAAAAAAAAAAAAAAAACGCGTGAGCCGATAAATATCAAACTTGAAACGAAGGGGGAAGGACTTCAAGTGTAGAGCGTCGCCGTGAGGCTGTTGAACGCGATCCCTTCCTTCGCGATATCTTCTTCAATCAAGAACATCAAGGGCATCTCCACGAGCGTTCCCTTGACCTTGCTCAATTCTTCCTTGACTTCTTGGACCCCTCCTGGGAAATTTTCGCGAACGACATGGCCCATCAAGTATGGTTGGACTTCGCGTGTCTCCCCTTCCTTTTTCTTTTTATCCTCAGCGACAGGACTGCGGAAGTAATACTCGAAGAACTCCTTGTAATCGTTCCAGTTTCGGACTGTATCATCGGGCACGGCATGGAAGACTTTCCGGTAGACCTCGGTATTCTGCTTTGCGCGAGAATTCCAAAAGCTTTGGAATGTGTCTGACAGAGGGTCGGTAACGATTTGATTTTCCGGCGAGTTCATATCGTAGACATTGGGCACGCCAACAGGCTCGGAATTGGCGGTTGGCCGCTGGTAATCTTGGACTGGAATCAAGCCCAAGTGTTTTCGGCAAAGTTGTCGTCGGAGGGTAGTTGCAAATTTGCTCACGAGGTATGGTTTCCCGTCCATTGATGACTCCAGCGGAGTGGGGTCCTGGATGATGACAGCAATCTCCGAATCATGATCTCCTAGCTGAGAACGGTCGTTGAGATTGGCGCTTCCGCAGATGACGGTCCTGTCGTCGGCAATCAAGACCTGCACACAATCATTAGAATATCTTCCAGCACCATGGGGAGTAGGTCACAAGTTGAGAAAATGTAGGGAACAAACCTTTGAATGCACATAGAGTTCCTCGCTAACAAATGCGTCGATTTCAGAAACATCGCCGGGATGTTCCCACGGTACCTTTCGAATATCCTCGCCACCAAGCATATAACATTCGCTCACGCTATTCCAACGACCAGATCCAGTCGAATGGGAAACTTGCTGTGCAGCTTTTTGGTATGGTTGGTATGCCGCAGTGGTATCAAACGCACTTGTTGTGCTTGCAGTAACTTTGTCGTCATGTTGCTTTTGGGCGTCCTGGTAGTCAACACCACTCTTCTGCTCAGCCTTCCTCATCTCCGCACTTGCGTTGATTCTGTCATAATTGCGTAAGTTATAGAAGCGGATATAGTCCATCGGATTGTATCCTTCTTTGGCAATCAGCTCCATGATGCTATGCCCCCCACGGTTGATGGAAGTGTACTGGAATTCCATAATTGCGCGAATGCCAAGGGCAACATCATCACGGAGCTCTCCCGCAAAGCAAGGCACGGCTGGGATCACAACAATCATTTTGTACTTCTGCCCTGCTCTTGCGGCTCGAAGAATGCGCTCCACGATCGCGGCACCAATCTTGTTTTCGATAGGTTTCTGGGCATCACCAGTCGCTGTGATGAAGAACTGGTTTTCAATATATACGAAATGCTCGCTGTCGCGAATAATAGCCGCATATGCATCCATAATTGAGTGTTCTTTTGGGGTTCCATGGCTCCATTTTGCAGAGCTGCGAATAATTTGACAAGACATATTCGCCATTGGCCTCCCTGTCTTCCCTGGTGTGCCTGAGAAATAGCGATCCTGATATTGGTGCACTTGTCCAGCAAGTTGACCTCGAAGGACGTTGCCAAAATTGCCAAGGTCGTGTTTCAAGCCACGAAGTTCTGAGGTCAGACTGCGATCCTGGCCTGGTTGTTGATGAGGACCCGGTTGGAACTGTTGCTGGTAACCATGCTCATAGTATGGTTCAGGTCCACGGGTCTGCGAATGTTGGCCGGCTTGATTTGGCGGCGGTGGGAAATACGGCGCCTGGGAATACGGTGCCTGGGACTGTGGTTGCTGTGTTGAAGCGCCCCACCCAGGCTGTTCTGGCTGATTGCTACTGCCATGGTGCGCTTGAGCCGGAGGAGGCCCAGTTGGGGGAGGCGGGTACTGCTGGTTGTGGGCTGGAGGAGGAGGCTGGTGCCCGTGGTGCTGTTGCTGTGGTTGTCCATGGGATCCCGTAATGCTTGCAGCTGATAGCGGCTTTTCATAGAGTACCAACTTCGAGTATCTGCTATCTTGACGAACGTTATATTTTTCGTCGTATATGAAGTTCCATCGCTCAACGAAGTGCCTTCGAAGGTCTTCAACGGCAGGTCCATGCAAACTAACTGAAATATCAGCCCATCCCATACGAGAGTTACTCTTACGATCAAGCTTGTTATTCTGCCAATGTAACACATCGTCGAAATCCAACACACGAGCGTTGTTATAGTCCTGGCCAGGGAACACGGTCTCTCTGATATCGTTAGGATGAACATCAGAAAGTGCATGTTGATGCGTATCCCAACGGCCGTAACATAAGTCAAGTCCACCCATGAACGCAGTTTTTCCGTCAATGAGACAAAGCTTTTCATGGTGAGCCCAGAAAAGAACAACATCACCACTCATTCCGTATAAACCTTTCAAGGCATCAGCGGAAAGCTTAGAGACACCAGCCGCATTGAGGCTTAGGTTTTTGAAAGAATCTATAACTGAAGTATGGATAGTCTTCCGATCAGGCAGATGATCTGGGTACCGGAACACAGCAATGTTTGGATGAAGATTATGGAGGTGATGCTTGGTATGAGAGGACGACACTGTCACGCCATAATTAATAACGCATCGCTCACATTTCGATAGGTATTATGGAGAAGTGTTGATCTGTAGGTTGCAGGTTAATACTTACAAGTCATTGCTTGGGTCACCTCTTTATACACAATTACGTTGACACGGACCCCGCGTTGGGCAGCAGCGTGGAGCATTCGATCGAGCCGGTACTGCTCATTTTTAGAAGGGGGTCGCCGCAAGTATAGTTCCGGCGATAACCACCCTAAATAAAAATAATTAGTTGCCAAAAAAAAGTAGCCGTTGTTCGCACGGTCACTTACAGTCAAGGATCCAAATAGACTCCTTTGCATTTTCCAATGCCCTAGAAACAGCATACATATAATCACAGCCATCAACATACCACTTGGCATCACAGTGATCTCTAGGGGGTGCAAAACTTCCAAATCGATTTTGTGAGCTTGGTGGTGGCGGGCCATACTGGGCGTACGCTTGAGGGTCAAGGGTAGAACCAATTTTCTGTGCTACACCGGAGCCAATTCCTTGAATCTTGCCGAGTAGCCCCGATACCATATCGGGTTTGGATGGCTTATTTTCATGATAAGGCGGGTTCTGGCCATGGGGAGGTTCATTATATGGCTGTTGACCAGGGGGAGCATATGGTTGTGGAGGCTGTGGATATGGTTGTCCATAACCATGGGAGGCGGATTGTCCCTGAAACCTTGTTAGCAGAACTTGAAACCCCCATCGCTGAGTACAGATTCCACTGTATTCTCTCCGAGTCTCTCACCTGCTGGACGTTATGAGTGTCGTAATGGGACTGTTGGTATGGTTGTTGAGGACCTGGTCCACCGGAGTAAGTCTTGACCTTGTCACGGAACTTGTTGAGGGTGCCTCCTAGGAGGCTCCTCTCCCCTCCTCCTCCTCTGCCATCGCCAGAACCTCTTTCAGACTCCCCTTGTCCGCCATAATACCCGTAGGCCAAAGGGTCTTCTTTTCCGGACATTGAGGGCAAGTTGCGGCTGACTGTGAATTAGTGCGGGGAATGGGACTCTCGGTTCTGTGGTTTGAAATATCTTTTTATTTGGGTGTTAACAATAACAAATTGGGTGAATGGCTATCGCATACCTACACCGTTTCGAACCCAGCCCAAGAAACGAGCAGGAGAGTGTTCTTTTTATATGAAGGATGCTGTTCCCTCCACAGGCCCTGTTGTTGATCCTCGAACAACGCGAAGTGGGGGAATCGATCTCTCTGTGGCTTGCTCAGCCACACCTATCGTGGCGTCAAGATCTCACGGCACTCAGATATAAATGATGACCCCGTTTCTTCCTTGTCCTCGACCTACCTTCACGAGGCTAAAGAGTCGCGCTCCTTTTCATAAAAACCAATCAACGGACCAGTCACACAGCTCTTCCCCTACAGTCAGCTGCATAAATTTGCTGCATAACCTTAGTTACGTTACACAGTCGAGCAATATGACACCAAAGAACCCAGCTGTGATGTTCAGCTGCACTGGGATTCGGGCCGCATCGGGCTAAAGCGTGGCCTAGCGCTAGAGATGTGCCTTACTACAGAGGGCTATGTGGCCTTCTTAGCAACGAAGGGAAAAGGTAGAGAACGAATCTTGGTCCCTCATGCTGATGCATGTTCTCCTTAGGCGCAATTGACAGTAAATCAGAGCCATTATCAGTTGGCCACCAAACAGCAACGGCAAACGTTATCTACCATTGTGGGAAATTTTCAGACGCTGAAGAAATGCAATATGGAAATACCACCGAATCCGTGATCGGGATGCTGTCACTAATTTTTCAGACAATTTGGAAGCCTCCGCCGTATCGCGTCAAAGGCAATAAGTACCAAGATCGCCAGGAACCCGGGAGAAACGTGGCCGGTCAGCGACTGACCTCTGTGCATTATTTGACGGAAGAAGTTGGCGACGGATTGTTCTGTGTGGGGGAAGCTGAAACCACGTTGATGCGAAGGCAGCCCCTGGTCCGTGAGGATTATGCTTGGCAGATCGGCATATCCTGGCGCTGCTGCCGACGACATCAATCCCCATACACGTCTTGGGGCGAGAGCTACAAATACGCCCGCAGCTCGGCACCTCGAAATCCATTCCATTGAGTCTTAAAGAAATGCGCAAGTTCATCGAGAGCTTCCCCTCCCGCAAACTCTCCATAAGCATCAAACGCCAAAAACGCCACTCAATCAGCCATGACGGCCGCAAAACCAATGACCAACCACCCCTTCCCTTTCTGTCCCTTCCGCCTGAGATCCGCAACCAAATCTACTACGCTCTCTTTAACTGCGGCCTAGCCATACACCTCTTCCATGTCAGGGAAACTCTGTACCTACTCCGCTGTCGCCAGCAAACTCCCCACCTTGATGATGCGTGTTGCGGCCACAGCTCCCGAGTCGACCTCTGCATCCAGGCGCTAAGCAACACCTTCTCCGAACCCCTTCAGCGCGATACCACGCAGAAAGTAATTAGAAACACGCAGCGCTCAATCCTCACCCACTTACCGACCGCCATCCTATACACCAACAAGCAGCTATGCAACGAGGCAGCTGCAGTGCTCTACGGCGAACTCACCTTCGAAGCTTTGGAGCTGAAGACATGGCTCCTCTTTGCGCGAATGGTGTCTCCCCGCCATTTGGCGCTCGTCAAGCGGCTGCGGAGTACCTGGGTTGGTTTGCCGTGCTTGACAATGGCGCCGGTACGCCCTGGTGCAGCCGGTTATGCTTCGTACGAACAATATACGCTATGGGATGAGCCGTGGGACGAGTTTTGGGATATTGTTAGGAGTAAGATGGATGGCTTGGTGGAACTAGGGTTTTGTATGAATTACGAGGGGCAATATTTGGATCGATCGATCGAGGCCAACTGGTTGAAACCGCTGCTGACAGTTAGGGGATTGCGGCAGTTGGAGGTGTGGGTCAGGGATAGGATTGGGGGAGAAGATGGAAGGGGCGGAGAGGATGAGGCTGGCGCAAAGAGGGAGGGAGAGGCTTTGGTGAAATTTCTGAGGAAGATTATGTGTCAGGGGATAAGGGGGGAGGTAGTTGATGGGGTTGATGCTGGCTTTGACGGTGAGGCTGCTGCTGGTGGGGACGTTGCTGCTAACGGTGAGACTATAAATTAGGATTGGTTCTCCCGATGTATTCTCATCAATACGTCGACGCGAGGGAGATACGAACTGTAGCTGATGTGCTATTTTCAATTTGCGGCCATGGTGGGACACCAGGAACACATCGCATGACGACAGCTTGTCCCTACTTGATATTCTTGATATTAGCCGCAAATGATTCTCCAGGTTAGCGATATGGACGCGTGTGTATTACATATTTCCTTTCGGCTACACGGGCCATTCCTCAGCCCTGTCGAGCTGACATGTTCCAAACACTACCAGTTGCCTCAACGAATGCAACGCCAGAGCCTTCCGATTTTCGATCGTGTAGCTTGTACTGCTCTACGGATATGGAATTCCGTGCTTCTTCATTGTCGTAATTTCTCGCCAAGCGCAGGGTTGCGACGTCTTGCTCGTCCTCTCCAACGGAAACTGTCCCGTGCTGTTCCGCGCAAACCGTTCCTATGCTAAGAAGCGTTTAAAAGAATGGTTTAGCAGCGTGCTCACCACAACTTCCTGCTCCATGGATGCGGCTGGACACAAGGGGCTCTGGCCATCCCAGATCATACCGACGTCGAAGGGTGTGCTCAGCCGACCTTAGCAACACGTGCGTGCCAATGCAGACACGGTTTTTTTTTTTTTTTTTTTTATTTTATTTTTTTTTTTTTTCCCCAATGGCAGACGTTTTTCCCCAATGGCAGACGTTGCTAATAACGGGAAGATATCTCCCCCATTCAGTACGCTACTTACTAGATATAGAGCTGAAAATGTTCCCTAAAAAAAAAAATTATCTGTTTCCCAGATGCAGGGAGCGAGTTGATATTCCCTCGCCTACTCTGTATAGAGTAGAGTAAGGTAGATACTGCTGCACATTCTTACAAAGGAATCTCCACTCGGTTTAACTATCATATTCGCCTAGTTGCCAAACGCCAACTAGATTTTTAACAATCGGACTATCTAAGAGTATTATCAATTGAATTCTCCGGTGTTCTACAGATTATTGCTAGCATCATCGCTTTCACAACCAACCAAGAACGATATATATCCTCGTCCAATCCTAGCCACAGGTCCTAGGGATGGGATGTGTAATAATGCCTAATGGAATGTTTTTGACCTTTGACTCTCCAGATTATTACAATCTACACATTCTACTATTTATTTTCTCCTCCCTTGGATCTCAGCGTATCTTAATCAGCGTCCGGAAAGTTAGGAATGAACGTCATGCAAAACTCCCACAGGGCTGAAAGCCATGGATATATTCTTTTGCAAATTGTGAAAGGGTATTCGAGATTCCTGTTGCGCGAGCGTACGCTGCGTAGTTGTTGGCTTGTGAGGTATCTTGCGGGAGCTGCACTTCCAAATATAACCCGTTAAGTTTTGATATATGTAGTGTAGTATCATGGATGATTCTAGGCTAGGATTCCACTGATATTTGAATTATTTCACAGATAAGTTCTGAAAACTTTCCATAGAGGTTATAATATCTGAATATTTACACCTATAACTAAAGAAAAATTAAAGAAGAGAAATAATAATAGTTAGCTTAATTACAATGATAATGATTAAGATACTCAGCTCGAAGCCGAAAAAGATTAACGATGAATATGTCTCTCGGCTCAGCCAGTCCGCTTCGGGCCAGAGTTTTTCGGAAGCGTAGTGACTAAGGGCTGAGCTCTATACGAAAAAATGTTAAAAACATAATTACAGGCCAGAGATTCGCGGCAACCAAAAGCCTGGGAGATCACCGAATAATTCCTTGAGTTTCCACTTAAATATTACGACCTTCGGAGGAATACAGGCATTGATTCGTTGCTAATAATATGGTGGCTTGCCCTTGCTTGGTATCAAGGAGGTTTTGGTTTTTGTAAAAGTTTCCTACCCAACCATTTCCAAGGGCTGATAGATAGATATGCTTGGATATTCTGTAAAGCCTACGTACGGGTGCGGGCTCCTTATCTGGAGCGCTATAAAGGTCGTCATTCTTCCCCTGCTTTCTCTCTTTTTTACGGAGGATGAAGGAACACCGGAATTATCTGTGTCTTTTGTTTTATACTCCCTAATCACAAAGCTAAATAACCAACTGCTACGTTAGTTGACTACTAGTTAAGTTAATGCCACCCCCTCGAACCAAGTCTACATCACGATGGCCGAAAAACCATTTCGTCCACTTTCCTCACCACAGAAAGTGCCCTCGTTCAACAAAAGCCGTCGAGAAAATCATCGAGAACATACTGCGCGATAACTTTACCCTGAGCACATGGCTTCTGGTCGGCGGGTTGTTGTAGGGCGTGGCCGTCGCTCTACTGGGCTATCTTACTCTCCTACCAGCCGTAGCTGTCATTGCGTATCGGGTCGGCGACAACCTTCTCATGGCCTTCGGCTGGAGGAAAAAACGCTACCTCTCAGCTGTACTCCTCAGCAAATTCACCGCCCAAATGCCTCGTCCGGACGGATCCTTTGGATCGACTTTCGCCGAGCGGCCTCTCGTTGTATTTATGTTAGGATCGAAATCCAACCACCCCCTTGGGGCTTTCGACCCCGTAAATCTCAAATTAGCCAAATATTTCTCTAAAATGTTACAGGAGCTCAGAGAGACCGCCGAGAACCTGGGGTACCTGGGTTCATCGGCCTGGACTAGCGCCGAAGGCTCAGCGGCAAATGAGGTTATGAGCGTGATGTATTTCCAGGACTTCGAGCCGCTGCACAAATACGCCCACGGGCCGCTCCACATTCAAGCGGTGAAATATTGGTCTAGCGTTGTGAAGGACTACCCCCATGTGTCCATATATCATCGAAACATATGTCGTACCACCGGCACAATGGGATAATATCTATGAAAATAGCCGGCCGACGGCTTCTTTCCCGGTCCGCACAGCTTAAGGGGATGGAGAGACGGAATGGACGAGCCCGGTTGTCAACGCGCGGAAAGGGTTCTCTCCGCAGTATGGCAGGGAGAATACAGTCAAATTACTTGAAAGGCTATGAGGAGAAGCAGAGTGAGGTCTGGGACCAAACATATGATGTAGGTTATGGGAAGCTCGCGCGTTAGGTTGCTGCACTTGGCATTGTCGCGTGTTTTTATTATGTTTTTACGCGTTTCCTAGGTTTGAAATATCCATTATTTTCAAATCTCTTCAATACATATGAGGGTCTTATTATACCTTTGCAAACTAGAAGACATGCGGGCTCGGTGGATCTTTTGAGATTGGTCCCATTGGCGATCCGGATGAAAGGCTTTAAAAAGTGACGCATCTGTCAAGGTAGAATGGAGAAAATATCTATGGAGGAGATCTGTGATAGATAAATGCATCTGGCATGGCATAGTTAGACATTCAAGGCGTTGAAGTGGGGTGATTGATTGCACGATGTAAAACAAGCAGGAGGTGTCAAGCCGTGATACTGCTGTAAAGGGCGAAGTCTAATAATGCTAAGTTAAACACATGTACCGCTTCTCGAAGACCAAAAAATAAATAAATCGCGGCAGCAGCTCAAGGCGGGATGACGTCACGGCATTTATTGGCGCTGGCTGATCTTCAAATGGCTTGAATCAATAAATGGGAACAGAGTACTCCGTATACCACACCTATACCTAGTCATGAACGGTAAAGCTTTGACTCTATCAATAATGGGGGGTTTTAATAACCAATATAAAACTGCCATCGATATGCACACATACAAGCTTTTTGCTTCCAAACCCTGTACCCACATGGGCCTTTTCTACCCCGCACAACGGGATTGTTAGTCACGTATCTAATCTCGATTCTATTCATCCCAGCACTCCTCTTCTTTGAATTTGCATTGTTGTTGAGAAACTAGGGAGTAATAATCCAGAGAGTCAGTTTGACACTACAGCAGCCCTCCACACAATCAGTGAAATACCGAATAGGATAGCATACACCATGTCCAACCTTAACCTTGCAACACTCGACGTATGGCACCTTCACAACCACTCCGCTGTCATTCCTAGATTGCCAGTGAACAACAGATAATTAACCTATTCCTCCCAGATCTCCGAACACCCTAACCTCCCCACCTCCTCCGGGGTTCTCTTCAAGGCCAAAGCAGACAAGAAGCTCTCTTTTGAAGCCATAGCAGGAGCCATTGGCCGGAATGAGGTAGCCACTGCAGCCATCTTCTATGGACAGGCAAAAGCTTCCGCAGAAGATATTGCCAAATTGGCTCAGGTCCTCGAAATTGACGAGGCTTACCTGGAGTCGCTTCTGAGCGGGTTCCCAGATCGGGGAAAGTCTGTCTCTTTCCCCCCGAAGGACCCACTGATTTACCGTCTGTATGAGATTGTGCAGAACTATGGTTACGCGTATAAGGCGGTTATGAACGAGAAGTTTGGAGACGGGATTATGAGCGCTATTTCGTTCTCGACTAAGGTTGAGAAGGAAACGGATAAGGATGGGAATAATTGGGCGGTTGTGACGTGGAGGGGGAAGTGGTACGTGGGATTCTCGTTTCTATTCTTCTCTGTTTTATCCATTTGGAATCGGTGTCGGTGTCTTTCAAATAAGCCGGAAATATTCGACTGGACGTTTTTGGCTAACTGACTCCAACAGGCTTCCATATTCGCGATTCTGAGCGTTTGGAAACGAAAATGGGGTAAATGGATGCTTGCAAGAAGGGGAGAAAAAGATTGGTATTGATGTATCTACTGTCAAGACTCCGTCCATTGGCATTTCTATTTCTTGAATCTTGCCTTTTGGCGGATGGCCATATAGTACAGGTGCCCCTGCATGATAACAATGCGAAGATGCAACTGCTGAATGAAAAAGTAATGTCTTGTTATTATCCTTAAATCAAACCAAGAAGAAAATGTGGGAAAACATACATTCGAGACAAAATCTTGCTCAACAGTGATTTTTAATCCTAGTTATACAATTTTAAACTAGATTCAAGTGGAATGAGGTTTTGAGGCTCTCGCATTACTCATCATAACATTCACTGGCCTCCTGGGAACCCTTTGTTGACTCGTCTCTTCGTCTTCACTTGACTGGCTTTGAAGAGAAGAAGACATAAGGGGCCTACAAGCTTCTTCCTGGTCTTCTTTTATCCTATGCTACTTCTGCAAAACTTCGCTCCTCTTCTCCCTTTTTCAGCATCGTTATAACGATATCCACCTACAGGCGTCTGCTGACAACCACCATCAAGATGCGCCCCACAGAAATCACTCCCAGAATCGTCTGCACCTTTGAAAATTGCAACCGCGCCTTCGATACAGAGAAGGAGCTTCGAAAGCATAAAATCGAATTCAGTGATCATGAATACTGTGCCCGTTGCGATCTAGATTTTGAAGACGAGAGGGAACTGTTCGCCCATAAACTCGAGAGCAACAGACACATTGCATGCCCCAGCTGTGGAGAGGAGTTCAAAAGCGAAGGAGGCAAGAACACACATTTTGCCCAGGTATGAGGCTTTTTGCTTCTGTTATGCATCCAGTTGGCTTAACTGGTGTTGCTCTCTTTCATTGCGTGTTATTTTATTTGCTTCACTTCCAGGTATTTATCCTAATCTCTGACGTTAAACAGTTCCACAGGACCAACCAGGAAATGGTCTGCCACTTCTGCCATGCCAAGTTTAATCGTGCCCATGCATACATGTGCCATATAGAAAATGACCAATGTCCGTCCTTCTCTGCAGAGCGGTATAGAGAACAGCGCGTTAAAAAGGAAGCGCTCCGAACTGTGATATCCCGGGCCTTAGGCCCTACTGGTATAGGTTTGGGGCTCACTGATTCATCTACCACTTCCAGCTTAGATGGTGGAGTTGGTATTTCTCTCCAAAATGAGCGGGAAACGGCACCCACGTCGGGTGAGAGAACTAAACCGGGGGCCACAGGCAACAGTGGATGTGACGCCTCCTCTGTCTCTATGCAGCTTCGCGGAATGAGCCTATGGCCAGCGCCCGGAGAAGAACAAGAGGCGGAGATGGGCCCAGAGGAGCAAGTCTCCATGACATATTCTGAGGCGGGATATAACCGTGACGATGAGGAGTCTAGAAGCGGTTTCCGCGCAAATAACGGCGGTCCACCGACATCCCCGACGGGAAAACATATCCCTCTGATTGACCTCGATGAGACGACATCAAAGGCATCTGACAACACTTGGGGAACCTGGGAAAGTAGGTTTGCCCCATGCCCCATGTCTCGGGACAGTGAGACTGTCGAGAAACGTCAACAGGAACCGTGGAGCCCTTATAAGTTCTTCAGTCCCGCTATGGGGAAGTGGGTATGTGTATGCGATAAGCTATTTGACAGCGAGAAGGATTTTGAGGGCCATATTAAATCTGGCATCCATATGGGTGGTGTCTTCCGGTATGAAAAAACACTTCCCCTTACAAACCTCCTGCGCCTTTGCTTCTCCCACCGGCGTTAGTCGCTCCCAGAAGTATAAATAGGCCATAAAACTAATATATCATCCATCTCATTAGCTGTCCCGGCTGTTTGCGCATGTTTAAAACCAGTGCAGCATTAACAGCGCATTGCGAATCCGCCACAGTGCGCTGTAAAGTGAACAAGGACGAAAACTATGCTCGCATCCTGGATGAAATTTCTGCTGGACTCATCGAACCAGACGGGGAGAATGAAGATGGCTCCATAAGATATAGGGCGGTCGTGCAACCTCAAACTGGAATTGATTTGAAGAATGTTAGGTGGTGAGGAGAGAGGCCTTAGGCAAGCATGCTTGTCATACAGGAGTTAGAAATCGGTGCTCATCGTTCAGCAGATGGTTCTTGTTATCGATTCTCCCTTTTCTGGTGCGCAGCTCAGGCAATGAATAGTATCGTTGCGGGGAGAAGGGAAATCACATTGATTGGCGGGAAAGATATTGATGAACACGACGAGGGGAAAGCAAACAGAATGTTATTGAGGGATTTTATGAAAAATAGCGACTTGCTAGTCCGATGGTTGGTTTTTCTTATTACCCAGGGGTAATAGGAGAGATAATGAAAAGCATAGTTGGCTGTAAACGAGCTGTTTTCATATTTGTTTTGGAGACTAACGCCTGTTTATTAGACCACTCCATTGTATACCAGCCGGATACTAAAAGACGTTAACCAAACAATTTGTCACTTGGGAATTACAGTATTTTTTTCGGGTGACTCGATTTTATCACGGGGGGGCGAATATTTACGGCCTATGCCCTTTTAGGCAGTCCTGACCACGCCCGCAAAAAAAATTTTAAGCTTTGAAACTCATAGGATGAATAAATCTATATTTCTGTTTCCTCCCAGCCACTAATTGCGGTATACTCTTTTATTTATTTGAAGGCTGGCTCTATCAATTAAGATTACATAAATAACTATTTATTAACTACACCTTTACCCATGAAAATTTGCTCTATTCGCGATAAAAGCCTGCCTGCAAGATACCGTTTCCACGAAGCATCCCTCTGTCTGACAAAGTAAAACGTCCGTCAGCCTCAATTGAAGCAAAAAAGGAATACCATATCCGGCTGCATCAGGGCGTTGCCGAATTCTGAACTCTACATAAGAAGGGGAAACCTCCCCCCTTTCCTGAATCATATAACCATGGCAGCCACCGACTCTTCTGCTCCCCAATCATGCTCCAGTACAACCACAGCAACCCTTCCCGCCCGCGATCGCGCCGCCGACTTCGAAAAGTTCAAGAACTTTGCATCGTACACCTTCCTTTTCGCAGCTCCCGTCTTCATCGCTCTTCCGCCCCGAAAACTAGACTTCTATACATTTAGCCTTGGCGCTGCCTTCCTGGTCTCCGCAAACCGCCTCTCCTCCGTACACACAGGTAGCAGTATAGTCGGGCACATCCGGTCACGGACAGTCGGCGAGAATCGGCCGAATGTGTTCCGGGACCTGCCAACGCCACAGGCAGAGGCGATGCAGGCACAGCTGCGGGCTGCGCGGGACGCTGAGATTCGCGAAGGGAAAATTGTAGGGGAGGAGCTGGAGAGGTTGAAGCGGAGGCAGCAGGAGGAGAAGGAGATGAATATTGTGAAAAAGGTGTGGATGGGTGGGGAAAGGGAAGGGTGGAAGGAACGGAGACGCAGGGAAGAACTGCAGGCGCTGGAGGAGGGGAAGGGGTATGGTGATTTGATTAAGGAGCATATTTGGGATGTGATAACTTGGGGCCAGAAAGATGGTGAGCCAGGTGAAGAAGGGGTTGAAAAACGAAACGGGGGAGGGGTGGAGGAGGGGAGTAAGCGGAATTGAGGTTTCTCATTTCGTTATGGAATGCGACCTTCTTTACCCTAGCTCTCATGTCCTCTCGCAGTGTTGATCCGGCCGGGATTATGCTAGATTGCGGGCCATGTTCCCGATTACACCACCGGGACGATTCTTGAGTCTTAACTATCATGTTTCGGGATGGAGATGAAAATTGCCGACGTTCAATATACACCATTCCGTTTCCCCGCCGGTTGTATCACGTTGACGAAACTACGACGCAGCGGGGCTTCCGCGATTCACGCGCAGCCGCCTCCAACAGCTGTTTCATTGCGCCCGCTTGTCAAATGCTACCAATGACATGTCTTCCGGCGGCTCTGTTCGTCTTCTGGTCATCTCCCCAATCTGGAAACATGGCTGTTTGGGGTCGTAGTAAAGGAGCTCCGGGGTGAAAAAGAGATTGCTACACCTGGATGAAAGCTACATACAAGCTCACCTCCACTGGTACCGGGACAGTGCGTGGAAGTCGACGGGGGGAGAGCCTCTAATGTACGGTAGAACTAGTTGGATCACTTTCTTTCCTTTTCATCTATTTTTACAATATTACGCGCACGGAACTTGAGGTTCTACGCGTCTTGATTTACTCTCATGCCATTCATTAGAAGGGTAAAAACAAAACTCTTGTATTATGCGTTGTTTTGATATAACTTTTGAAGAGTACTAGCATTGCATATGAAGAGGAAAGTAACAGGTCCATTCTAGAAATCCCCAAAATTAGTAAGGAGTGAAAAAAGACGAGCTTCCCAAGTTATCCAAATTTCTCAAAACAAGAGGGTATCATACAAAACAATCGCAATGTAGAAAAGGAGGAACGTGAGAACATGCGGACATGCAAACATGCGAGTATGCGAACATACGAACAGTAACACAAATAAAATTTATAAGAGAGCTTGAAAATTGTTCAATTTTCCCCCCAAGCCCAGCTCCTGCCGGAATACAGTTTTCACGCGTAGACAAGAAATGAGTCAACGGATGTGAACACAGCGAATGGTAACAAAACTTAAATGTAAAATGTAATGCAACATAGGATTTGTTCAAGTTTAGGCGCTTTGGCTAGCATCGCTACCATTCTTCAGAAAATTAACATAACTGATGCGTTTGGTAGGTGTCTCGTCCTGTGTTTTGAACCAATCGCCTTTAAATGCGTCTGGATTTTGTTGGAGTTGTTCCTTCGTGAATTTTTTAAGCGATGCCGTAAGCGAGTTTTTGTATTGCTTTTTAATTCGGCCTTCGTTGGATTTGGAACCAAGCTGCTGGCTCCTCCGACCGCTTTCCCCATCTTGCGAACGATTTGGAGAATTTTGTCGAATGGAATTGCTTGTCTGATGACCAACCTGTTTTGGAGGGGGCCTTGATAGATTTGACCCCCGTGGGGTGCTCCTACGAATAGCTAACTCTATTCGTGTCCCATTCATCGTCACGTTCGTAGTGTTGACTGTTTTTGCATGATTCGTATCGTTCTCTGTAGTGAGGTCAATGGTGACGGTGACGGGACGAGGTTCTCTGTACAGCGCATTAAGACATGCTTGTCGGTATCTCTCCTTGGCAGTGAATGGAGGATTAAATGACATATTGAATAAACTGTCTTCATCGTTTATGGTTTCGAAAATTGTGTCCTTGAGGCCAATATCTTCCCAGCCATAATGGCAGGTTTCCTTAACCAGGTCCACATCCATGCTTTCAGTTGGTTTCGGCAGATCGTCTCTGGGCGGAATACCAAATGTACCACTGCTGCAGAGACGAAGAATGTTGATCAGGACGCGGCCAACCAAGAAAACAGTACGTATAAGGGGTTATCTTTACCCCACGGTAGCCTCCATAAAAGCGTCTAAATCAGCGGGTGTTTGTTTCGTTGTCAAGGCGTAGCTTCACTAAATACGAACGCATACCTTCTGAGATACTCTTAAAATTGTTGCTTTGGCGGGCTTTGTTGTTATGGAGTGATATTTTACATAATTGAAAATATCAGTTCGTAAATGTTTCCGTTCGTATGACGCTTCTATCGTCAGGAGTTCGATAGGCAGATCCCTTGAAGCTTCCGAATGAATCAAATAGCTTGCTAGGGTTCTCGTCGAGGGTCTAGAATACCCGAGAATATCAGGTTGCGCTCGTCTAAATTTGATAGACTGCTCGAATATTTGGTCAATTATTATCAGCGACTGGCTGGCCGTTGGAGATTTCGGAATGATCACCAGGATCGTCGGAGCTTTGAACAGTATTGTCGGGACCAGATAAATAGGCTAAGTTGAGCAAATGGTATGGTAAAAGCTCAGGTGAAGGTCGCAAAGTACCCCCTGCTAAAATTGTGATATAGAGACAATATATGATGAGGGGCCAGAAGATAACGGGAAGTAAAGAGGAAGGATAGCGGTGGGATTGGTAGTATATCGAGGTTCAAAGACGCGGGGAAGAAAAGTAATTGTAAGATGGGTTTTGAGCCACCCTTTTTGCAGGAAAAAGGGCAAAATGCGATACGGGTTTTCGCAGAGAGAAGTGTAAGTAACCCAAAGTAGGCTTGGAAGGAACTGGAAATGATATATACGAATTACCAATATACGTAACCAGAGAGCGGATGGACAAACGACGGACGGAGATTGCAGGGAAGATGTAGGAAGGAAAGCGCCGGGGGTGGGAGGGTGAGGATTTTATAACAGAAACAGGAAAGATTGTTGGGACTGTGTCCCCGGCAAGCTCTGTCGAGCGACTTCTAAATAAGAAGAGTGCTCATGTTGATCGCCTCCTGGATATTAAGTAAAACCATAAAAATGCAACATAACTCACCCTGCTTGCCCTATGAATGGGGAAAGCAAAGAGAACCAGTGGTCGACGAATGGCGATTGATAGAGTTCACCGGTTTACCTTCATGGGGCAACGGTTTCAACGGTTTCAACGGCTTCAACGGCTTCAACGGTCTCAACTGGGGCAAACCTGGAATAAGCACTGCGGAATAAGAGCGACCTGCATTATACAGTTCTCCGGGGCCCACGGATGCTCATAACTCTTTCCTAGTTGTTGGAAGCTAGGCTCAGAAGGGAAAGAAGATACGACGGACGGAGCGCCTTCCCCATCGGAAGAGCGAAACGAGAGCGGGATGGCATGAACTCAAAAGAGGCCAAGTAGGAAACAGCTTCATCGGGCAGTTGTTCATCACGGAATGGCCAGAAGAGCGCCATCATGTATACCAAGCTCAGGGCAGACAGATGAAGGAGAGGGTCCGATATAGTATAAGTATCAGAATAATATACGTCACTGTACTTATCCTAATACTAAACTAGGGTCGTGACTTCTTCAGCTTTTTGTACATTGGTCCGCCATGGCTTCCCCTGTTGTCTTTGGTCATCTCATGAGAGTGGCCAAAGCTTCTCCTTTTCTCGCGTTTTGTTACATTTCCATCTGTTGGAAAAGGGCCGGAAGGTTCTTCCAGTTCAGTTCCATGATATGCCCTGAATCGTTTCGCCGGTTGATGTGATGAGTTTTCGGCGCCAAGGGCCCCAGAGTTCGACCCCGAGCTATTCCTTTTCCTCTTCCTCTCCCGATTCTTCGCCCTACGTCGTCGGCTTTCCTCTTTTGCTTTGAGACGCGCTTCAACCTCCGCCGAAATATCTTCAGTTTCGACGAAACGGGCTGAAGTGTTTGCAGACGTATTGTCGCCATTAACGGCTTCGCAACTCTCGACTGAGTAAAATTTCTGCCGCTTTCCTTTAGGTAAGGTGGTTGTGGCTTCGCCATTGTTTTTAGCTCTGCTTTCTTCGTCAAGCGCGCGTTTGGTCCTACCTCGTGGACGTTGAGGGAGGGAAATGGGAGTGGGCCTCTTGCCAAACACAAAAGGAGGAACCGGCATCCAAGTCGCGTTTGCGCTATCACGGGGCTGCTGATTGCTTCCGCTCTGTGTAGATGGCAGTGAGGTTGCAGGGCCCTGGCACACAGATTCCGCACCTCTATTCATGGTCCATTGCTCTTCGACTCTATCCATACATTTGCCCGAGAGGAACCTGGTTGCATTATGCTGAGGCATCTGATAAAAATTTGTAAGCGAAAATACGTAAAATGCGTATAGGTTGAGGGTGAGAGTGGTGGAAGTTACAAATTCACTTCTGAGGTCCTCCAGCTGTTTGAGCAACTCTTGAGTTCGATTCACCATGGACGAAATGGCGCGGGATGATGGGCTTTCCAGAACGACATGCTGCTTTACCATGCCACATATTTGAAGGTGTCGATTTAGATTTGATTGATGTTGTGAAAATATCTAGAAAGTGAGGAGCAACAGTATGTTGTCAGCAACACAATTCCATCGTCACTTGGTGTGGAGGTCCCGACAGCTGCGAAAACTCGGCTCACCTCTGGCCATGATACTGAATGATCCTCCGACCGGGGACTCTGTAATTCTGGCATCTTACTATGATGCGAATTACTAACATTCAGTGGATTCGTATCTGCTATGGAGGTATTGTCAACAGTGCCTCGTGAAGCTCGAAACTGATTAGATTCACAAGCGAAGTCGGAGTGACGTTGCGCTGACCAATGAACGGCCAGTAAAATTTTCACATCTTCAAAACCAGCCCTAGCGTTTTTAGTACATACAGCGAGCGCAGCCAGGAAACGCTACTACTGAGGATGGAATGGAATTGAACAAGTTGTAAAAGCATCATAGCTCAAATAGTGAACACTACAACGGTTGCCGGGCCCTGACCAGACCTACAGTGAGCAAAATATTGGTTGCTAAGGTTTTGTGTTGGGCCATTTCTCGGGAGAAAAAGTGTAGTCGCTTCCCCAACCACTTCCGTTGAATTTCTCTCCTCCGTGCACACGTTGCCAAATATTTTCTTCCCTATATTGCGAACAGGGGACAAATAGTACTCTACCAGAGGAAAGCAAGGTGTATTGTTATCTTGGTTTCTCATATTTTTATTACATGTATTTCGTCATTTCACCTTAGTTGTTCATTTCCAAGCATAATATGGCCCGACTAAGTGGAGGATGGAGCATATGAAACTCTTACTTTTTAAGGCTATCTCATAGATATATTCACATATCTTGAATTTCATCGAGCAAAGTGATTTTAACTTTCTTATTTCTACTACCTTTGTAGCCAACACCACAAACTCTGTCGTAAAGTTTTCGCATGTGGGATATTTGAGTTCACTGAAACTATCAGGGGATGAATGCGTTTTGAAAACTGTAAGTATATTTAGAATGGATAAAATAGGATGTCGCAGAAGTAGAAAGCTAGCAAACAGCTCGTGCTAAAATGCCGAAAATGTCGTCATTTTCGCAGGTAACTGTGATGTATGAAATAGGGTTATTGGTGCTTATATAGGCGTACGTACCTGTAGCAGATACGTAGTCAAGAAAGTGAACAGGGCATAATGGGGATTTGGGTGATAAAGAATAAGGAGCGCCAGGGTGATGGTACAGAAATTTTGAAAGAGGGGAAAAGGGCCTGACCATACCAAGAACATGGGGTACAGATAGCTATTTGGCCGTCATCAAAAATGGATATAGACAAGAACAAGCAAGAAAACAAAATATTCAAGAGAGAATACATAAAATACCATTACCATTAGTAGATGTACATGCAGCATATACCACAGTGCTCATAAAAAAAGTAAGCAAAAAATATAGAAACAAAAATCCAGGATTCCTACACATTTACACAATGCGGACATGTCGTAAAACCAAGCAAGCCAATTCAGGATGATCTATTCCCCATGTAAAGCCAGCATAAAATCAAGCGGCCGATGAATAGACAGATAACATATTACCTATATCCCACTCACTTACCAGGCCCCCAGATCGTGATCAAAGCGTGCTAACTCCTTTTCAGCATCCTCAACATCCTTCTTCGCCTTCATCCGCATGTAGAATATCGGGCAGTCCCTGCTCGAACAGATAACCTCACAGTGTAAACTGCCCTGACATCGCTGACACTGCGTCCACAGGCGCCCAAACCGCACTTCCAGATCAGACACGCTCGTAAGGGTTTTAGTGTAGAGCTCGCCGAGCCGCGGGCGACAGTTCTCACAAACCGCCCCCTCGGCGCCTTCTTTTCCAGTAAGGGGCTTCTTGCAACCCATACACGTTTGCATTTTCTTGGTAAATTTCATCAGGCCACCCAGCGTTGGGGCCGCGACGGAGATAGATCGAGTGTGCTCCCCTGTGAGCAACTGGCCGGCCTTCTTCTCGCCAAGGATGGGCTCGAAGATTCGCGTGAGGGGCTTGGCAAGCTGATTGTCCAGGTAGTACTTCGTGTCTATTGGAATATTGTTTTCCAGTACGTAGATCGGGTCTTCCGATTTTTCATAATTCTTTGAACCTCCAGCACCTTTAACAATGACATATGCAACTCGATCACCGAGCGTTGGAGCAGAGCCGGCGTCACGCTTCTTCATCCTCTCTGCCAGCTCGACATGAGCTTGCTTCGCAGTATAATCCTTTTTAGAGAGGGCTTTCGTGATCACAAGTTTAGACATGTCGATTTTGTTCTGAAGGAGATCAGAGATCGTATCCTTGACGTAACTAGTGGAGAAAAAAAATGAAATGTCAATAAAGAAGCGAAAAGGGAAGTAAGGGGAAATAAATCCAGAAAATATACCTTTGGGCAGCGTCGACGTCTCGATCAATGAGGATTTTCTTAAGGACAGTTTCGATAACTGTTTGTACCATACGGCAGTTATCTCGGCGAACGGTTTCAATGCCCTTGGTATCCATTTTATCATACTTGTCTGGCCTCGTCCAATAGAGACCTGCGTAGCGTTTCTTGTTGATGAGGAGATATGGGAAATACACCTTCTCAAACTCCAATTTAATCGGCTTAATGAACTTGGCCGAAACAAAATCAGCTGCCTCCCGGCCAAGCTTCATTGCTTCAGCAAGATCTTGCATTCCAAATTTAACCATGACGGAGTCAGTATCACCATACACGACCTTAGCATCGTGAGAATACCCATTGGCGATGGTGAATTTAGCCTCTACCTCTTCCTTAGTTTTCTCAATCATCTGGCGGCCGTAACTAGTCGTGCTACTGGCGATAGGCAAACAGGGTAATTTGCCAACAGTCGCACCAGTCAGGCCGTAGACGCTATTCGCACTAATTTTAAGAGCAAGTTGTCGTCCGTTCAAGACAGCCTTTTTAAAAGGATCCGTTTCCACAGCAAGCTCCTTCTTTGCACGTTTTCTTGCACCAAGAAGTTCTTCTAAGATCTGAGTCAGGAGCCCTTTGCGGACTTTCGACGTGCAGAACCTATCCCCGTTTGGTGTCACGATATAGTCTTCTCCTTCCTTCATTTGGTGTGCGTCGATGGTTGACTTCTTTAGAAGAGTCGTGTAGCACAGGTTGTGTGCTTGAATAATACTAGGATATAGAGATGCGAAATCAAGGGTTGCTATCGGAACATCGTAATAATCTCTAATAGGCTCGATGACGGTGGCTCCTTCATACTGTTCGCTAGTCGACTCGTTCCGTAAATTGGGAATAACCAATTGTTGTTCGAGAGCCTTGCGGAACAGTTGGCTAAGAAACTTGACTTGCTGTCCGCGGGAAAGTAGGAAGTTGAAAGGTACGCCAGTGACTCTTGCCATTTCAGTATAGTTGACAAGACACATAAGTTTATCCATAAGTCGCTGAGGTAAGTATGCATCCTTCAAGCAGTAAACAGCCAACCGTCGTCGCGAGTCCGGCGTTCCATTAAAAAGTTCTGTAATCATAGTGTGATGGACATCCTCCTTTTGTTCTCCTAAAAACTGCGCACAAACCGAATTTAGAGTATAGCTTCGCAGCTGATAATCCCGCTGAATAAGTTGCAGGAGATCTAGTTGAATTCTGCCGTTGATATTCGTAGATTTGGACTCCCGATTGCCTATTTGCTTGCTAGAAAATCTTGCGTCCCCTACCCGTGAAGCGATATGTTTCAGTCTGGACCAGAAGTGGAATCCTGAGCATTTGAGATGTTCTGCTCGTTTAAGAAGGTAGGGGAAATCGAAATTAGCAATATTGTATCCGATGATAACGTCCGGATCAACGTCCTCCAAGAAGTCTCTCCACGCCATCAGCATTTTTTCCTCTGTGTCAAATTCAAAAAGTTGGGTATTGACAATTAAGCTACATGTGTCCAAGACAAACACATTTCGAACGAATGGCTTTGACTCCCCATAACGTGTAACGACATTCGCGATTTGAATTACCGGATCTTGGTTGGCCTCAGGAAACACACCCTTGCGACCAGCGCACTCTATATCGAAGGAAAGGATTCGGAGCGGTGCCATTTTTGCCCATTCGCCATCGTTAGGATGAGCAATAAGGTCACGGTAATGAATCGTAGCTTCTATTTGGCAATTCGACAACCCTTCGTTCATTGGGAGCATTTGGTATTTGGAAGCCGGCGCCTCGACCCAGGACATGCCCGATATCTTCAAAAATTGATTAGCCAAGGCAAGAGCGTGCAAGGGAGTAGGAGGAAGCCAAAGTCAACAAAGAAATTCTTACCCCTGTATCAATCATAAACCGTAAAATATATTCAATATTATCAAAGGTCAAAATCCCATCACCATCACCTCTCCACATTCCTTTATAATTCGCCTGGCCAGTTTCAATCAGCGTTCTCAATTTGTTGATATGTCGCGGATCCGTCACTGTGATTTTCAAGTAGGGACTTTTCTGGTTTCCTTGGAATCCGAAAAGGCTTTCTCTCATTACCATCTGTACTGAATGTATAGCTGGCTGATGAAGATCGATTTCCTTTTCAAGATACGCCTTAAATCCTTCACAGTCTGTTGGAGCAAATGAGACAGGAGCAGCCACATAGAGATAGTGTAGAAAATGGGTAACATGTAAGAGAACCGAATGGCCAGCCTAGTTGAGAATAAGTATCTGGTTAGAAATGAACCAAATCGATAAAGCAACAAGATACCTATTATTTGGACGAGCAAACTTACCTCAGTAACCCCGAAAAGCTTCACTGCAGGCTTTCCGCCTCCTAGAGTCCCTTCCTCCACTTCAATTTGCTGGAAGCAAAGAGTGTCTCGCGCCGCATCAAAATTTTCTAAACTTGGCCGAGCCCACTGCTGGTCTTTTTCCGAGTTGCTCTCCTTCAGTCCTGAAATGTCCTGAGTTAGTTTCTCCAAGACCTCCTCCTCGAACTGACTTTTCTTCTGCGATTGACGAGGGCCTGAGGATATCAGTTTCCGGTTGCCAGTCTGTGAAGACGGTTTAATGCCAATAGCTGGCTGGTCTGCTTCGAGCTTCCGCTTCTTTGCGGTACTGGGCGACTTCGGCAGTACATTGTGACGGCTAAGTGTAGCGTCGCCAAGGACTCGTTTTTGTGGGGGTTTTAGCATAGTTGAGTTCATTGTAATTGTATAATCGTTTCCTGGAGCATATGGATTCCGACATATGTCTTTTTTTTTCTGGGATGATGCGAGGGTTGTTGTCACTTCCTGTACAGAGTAGGCGTGCGGGAAACTGCGAGCCCGGCTTGACACGCTCCATGAACCAATTAAGGACGCCAGCAGACGCGTGAGTTAAATCACGTGATTAATGATATGTCCACGGGTCCACGGGTTGGAGCCCTCCAGCTAGGCTTCCTAGTCCGGGCTAGCGCTCCGCACTACCATAGCTACACCAATACAACCACTCAGACGTCCTACAAAGAATTCATCATCAAATAGACAAACCATGAACCCTTCTCACATGATACGCGTTTCGAGAGGACAGTAAAAGCTACTGTATTGTATTCAAAATGCGATAAAAAATCATAATTATGCTGCGAAGTACTCTGTACCTATATAATTATTCTATGGAGTAACGTTATATCTCAAAGAGTGACCGGACAAGGTGTTTCAAGCAGCGACGCAGGCAACTCTGTTCATTGCAATCAACCAGCTCTTGAACTCAATGCGCCGAGGACAACAACCTCTACTCGTCGGAAAAAGAAAAAAAGTATTATTAAGGTCAATTATACGGCTTACAGATAATAGTCGATGAAAGTAATAAAAACCACGAAAAGCTGGAAGAAGGCAGGGTGATCTTTGGGATCATTCATAAAAGTAGCAAAATGGTCCATCAATTGTGCTCATAACCTCTCTCACAGGCAATGGCGGCGCAAGCGGCCCTAGGTCGATGATGTCGTCTAAAGTTCCATTCCTGGTAGGGGGCATATTGGCGAGCGTAAGTGTGCCATAAATTGCATCCCGTCGCTCCTTAATATCGAGCCATTGCCAGATGGACCAGAGGCGATCGATCTGGCCGTGGTGTAGGAAAAAAGCTGGCTCTTGGGGGCTGGAATAAAAATCGGAATCTGGAGGACGCGACGAAAAACGTTAGTTTCTCTCCGACATCATCATAATTGTGTGTGTCAATGGTTAGGTGCCACTTGTACACCAGAGGGTATATACAAAATTCGCTATTCATGTTGAGTATACATACGTTGACCAGTCATCCCACCCAAAAAGAGATGTCCACCACCATGCACCCCAAAGAAATTCAACGGATCATGTTTCGAGCCTTGATTGCCTGGTAGCCCAGCGAGACGAGATTGAAACCCATCTATGTCCTTACTCTCTTCAATAGTCCACGTTGACCAGTTGAAAGCAGTGTAGTGCTGGCCTATGAAGGCGTTCATATCACGCATCAAACATCTGGGATTGTATCGCAATGGATTCTTTAGGTCGCCTCCAGGCATAGCAACCGGGCCTAGATTGGTGGTTAAATCTGAAAAGGGGCCATACATAACGCATCCTCCTCCAGTTCCAGCTGGAAAATCACGAACCCCTGTTTGTTGTAAGGGCGGAGGAGGCAGTAGACGGTATGTTGGGGCCCGATCTGCTAAGGGAGCACCATTACTCCCCAAGCTATAGGCCGAACCGTCGAATACCGCAGATTTTTCCGGATCATGCACATCGTATCCCCACTCCCAATAGCTTTCAAGCGAGTTAAAACATGAGTATACATTCACAACAGGCCACAAGTCAGGTTGGATCGAGGAATTCTTACGGACTAACCCCATGATATCCACATTCTTCTCTAAGAGACTTCTCGTATGCCCAGATGAAGTATCGGTGCCAGGCGAGGAAGTTGAACTAGAAAGTATAAGCGCTTGGGCAAAATACGAGAGCGCGCATATATATCAAAAACATACGGTTCCATGGATGAATGGGGTTTTGTTAATATGGACAGCAGCGAAGGAGTCAAAAAGGTTCTTGGAGCCAGGTGCTTCTTTCTGAGTAAATAATGATGGTTTCGACTGCAGGCAATACACAGCTTCAATATATTGCCGTCTTTCTGCCTTGGACAGGAATCGCCTATACAAGGAGAGACAGATGAGTTAAGTTGGTGTGTAAGAAGGTTTTGGATTGAAGAATGTCAACTCACCACTCTTTCCGGATAGTTAATTTACCTGTCGTACATCGACGGCGATACTTTTCCCCACGATCATCATCCGGATGACCACTACCGTCACCGTAGCCATTGTTACGCACTCCCACCTTTTCATGGTGGCGAGTATCTCTGTGTCCTCTAAGGGTCTCATACAGGTGATAGTTTGCCTTGCTTTGCAGCTGAAGAAGGCGTGCTCCGCTGTCAATAAACTCGCGTCTATTTCTGTTCGCTATGTCAGACCCGCCCAATGCTCCAGTTATCAAACTATTGCAAAAGTAGAGGAGAGACGCCAGGACATGTTGCTTCATGGTTGGTGGTAAAAACTTGAAATCCTCCGTGTACGAATCAGTGGACAAATATGGTATAGGCTTGATAGTTAGTAGAAAGGTAATATATATAATAGAACATTCGAATCATATATAAAACAAACATTACGATGAATGAGAACGACTGATTCAAGAGGCAGGGAAGTTGGGAGTGATGCAGATATAAATATCAAATTCGTCGGGTTATTTTTAATCATAGCAATCCCAACTCAATGAGCACGTTTTTTGAGCTAAATTGAATACCAATTGGAGTTATCAAACAGAATCTAGCTTGATAGTATGTCAAGGACATAGCTCCAACTTCAATTTCGCAAAATTTAGAGGAGCTTGTCTCTAGGTGGATGGCTGTAAATGGAGAAAGTCTTCAAGACTGTGGTCTTCAGAACGTCGATTTGATTCGATCATGGCGGGCAAAACGAGGGGAAAGATTCTGCAACGTCTCACAAGACACTAGTTATAGACTAAATAACCATCTATGTAGAAAACGAAAATAATTTCGTGATGGCAAATTCGGTAGGATATCAAACTCGATGAGAGAGAAAATGCCAATGAGACAGACACACATGATGCGAGAATGATCCAGATAGTCTTGACCCAGTGAGCCAGTGAGGAATATTGAACTTCACGCTGGTATGTAGATGATTTGATCCCGTATTAACCTAAGACATGAGAGGTGAGTAGAGCGATGGTCTGAATCTGCTGTGATGTTTGGCACAATATTCGTAGGCGGTAAAACCTGCCCTGCCAAAGAAAGAAACACTTGTGATAAAAAGCTGCTAAGGTATCAAACCCTCAACGGCCTGTGTTCTACAGGAGGAATTATGTATAATATCTACCTCGTTTGGGCGTGGGAGCACGAAAAGTGTGCAAGATACGAAATTGGCAAAGGCCAACCTGCAGGTCAAAGCGCAGGGCATCATTGAACACTAGAGGTACATGTAAGGTCTCAAAATTGGAGATAGACAAACCAAACCCGTGTCACATTGCGCACATGAGTTGCTGTCATTGAGTTGGTGAGATTGGTCAACCCAGGTAACGCGTTCATAAAATTCAACCGGTTTCTCCAACCAAGTAGGACAGACGTGTCAGAAGGAAGGATATTTGGTGAATAAAAAACGATAATTCCAGAATTCTGGACTTCAAAACTGCACCTAATGCGGCATGCCGACCTTGCGGGGAGCCATAAAATTATGTCAGTAAAGAACCACAGCGGATCGAGGATTCAAGTGAAAAGCTCTAAGAGCCATGAAAGCTATTTATCTCGGATGTGTGTTTATCACATATACGAGGAAGTTTTCGCACGGGGATTGGCGGGATAACTCAGAGCTACTCAGCCTCGAAAGCATATCGAGCTCCGAATGATCTAAAATAACGAGGTATACTTCTCAATCCAAAAGAAGACAACCGCCCGACCTCCCGAGGTCAAACATTGATGAGACACACCGCACTGAGGTAACGGTACACTTATAATCTCAATTTCGCAGCAATTTAAGCAAACATTTGTCCTTTTGGGCTGAGGTTCGATAGTCAGGTCACACGTTGTACAGTACATAAAAAAGCGATCTCCAAATACTCGGGTAACTGTTAGAAGAACCAACTGTCATTCCACAGATCCCTGGGTTTTTGACTGGGTGTGCTTCCCTACTATGAAACACCGACTCGCCATGCGCGAATGAGACTAGGAAACCCGGGGGAACCGTACTTTCAGAGAGCCTGCATGGTTGTGGCTTTCCGAGAATGCAGGATACTTCTTGATCGAAGTTCTAAGCATGGACCTGTGAAATTAAACCTCTTAAATATTCAAAAATCCGATCTCTTGAGTTAGATAACCACGAGGTAGCACCCGAATTCGATGATAATTGTCTTATGGAAAAACCAATAGTAGATGGTTTTAGGGCGATTCCATATGACAAAGGCAGCCATGGCTGTCTTCAAGTTTGTCTTAATTCCTGGCACTTCGTGATCCTCCTACCAGGCTCCAATGCCTCAATAGGCATGTACAAATTCATCTTGCACTCCTTTGCCTTTCGTCCCTTCTGCCATGAATGTGTCGTGGAGCCACTCATTTCGTCAGGCCCCTTGTAACACCGGGAGGGCCCGAGTAGCCAAAGAGAAGTTCTGCTGCCGGTAGCCAATAATACAAGATATGCTTTGGGGCTAATGCTGACTAAGGCGGTCAACCATTGAGGTGTTATTTATACAGAGGTTAGATGAATGGTGCCATCGAGCCCAAGCTTGAACAACCAATTCCTTAGGAATTCGTCAACGCCATAGAAATCTTGGAATACGTTCCTGTGCCGGGATCGCAACAGATTCTGACACACATACGGACCCGGCAAAAACGGCAACTGGGTCGCAGTGAAAATTCGAAGCCCCAGTAACAGCAGGAATACGCAGCCTCCATTTTGTTCCATATATTCCCGCTCAGCCAAATCTTGCGCGGGACTGGTGTTGCTCCCGAGAGGACGTGGCGACAAAGCAGAAGCAGTCCAAATAACAATCGCGACCACAATGTGCATGCTCTTAGCCCGAAGCTTTCGATAATTGTAATAGGTCAAGGTCTTTCCATGTTGCCTGAAGTAAAGCAAGGTTGTGAAACTGGAGTAAACTCGATTTGCGATATCAGCATGTGATGATGGAGCGGGCACCAATGTTGCGGCCAATCATGAGAGTCTGTTGAGGATCAAAGTACCTCGAGGTATTACATCAGCGGATTGTAGCGTGTGGATACTTTTGGGTACCAGATCATCCGGTGGCGGCTTGGCACTCCATGTCTTGCCTTGATGATTTTCGCCGGAAAATTTTTTGATCTCTATATATTCATTGTCGATTTCGCTGCGCAACTTGTATCTACGCATAACTTACCTTGACTGATTTGTTTTCAAGGTTTATGCATCCTAGCATGTTTTAGACCTTTTTTGTTCTCTGGTAGTCTGAGCTACGCGCGGGATCCAGAACGCGTACTGCTAAGCCTTCCTGGTCAAAGATTTGATGCAGGGAACTCTGATCATGCCGTGGATGTTGTTCATGTCTTTTATGCAATTTCACCGTGGCTTGCTTTACTACGAACATTTACGCGTATGATATAACTGGCACGCAGAAGCGAGGGAGATAATAACAAGCTTCTGTATTCACGATGCCGCCCAGAAGGAGCCATCGCAAGTCCCGACTGGGATGTGTTCAGTGCAAGAGAAGAAAGATAAAGGTAAGAAGCCAAGTCGATTTACGGAGTCTCCCTGGATTATTCATGTTTTCACCGTGGTCTAGTTGAAATGGAACCGAAAAGAGTAAATACCATAGCACAGAGGTCTAGGCCCTTAGGGTCGTTCTGCAGCATTCATCGACGATATCTGACTCTACATATGTAAACAGTGTGACGAGACTCCGCCGCCATGCGGCAACTGCATAAAGCACAATATTGAATGCCAATTCGCGACCCCTCCTGGGGCCCTACGCCTGAATGGTAGAACTGGCCGTTGGCCGGCGATCGTCAATGGCGCCTCAGCCCTGCCATCTGTTTCTCTCCCTGCAATCTCAGCGCCAATTTCCTCGTCCACTGTTGATCAGCTGGAAATCTTTACCACCTTTGACAGCAGAAATCCCCAATTCTCATCGAATTTACATATTGATGATTTGAAGCTTATGCATCATTACACCACGGAGACGTATACGACGCTATCAAACACCCCAGAACATATCGAAATATGGAGAACCGTCATTCCCAAGGAAGCTCTTGCTCACCCCTTTCTAATGCATGGACTTTTATCTCTATCAGCACTTCACCTCATCGAATGCAGCAGCAATAACGACCCGAACCGCCGGAAATATGTCGAATTAGCCACCATGCATCAGCATCTTGCCCTTGCAGCGTTTCGACCAGTGCTGAATAACATCACGCCATCCAACTGCAACGCTGTATTCGCGTTCTCGAGTCTCATCGCGGCGCTTGCCTTTGCTTTCTCTCGTTTTGTCGGCAGGCCGGGTGGAGGCGAACCTGTCGCTGAGCTGCTCCAAGACTTCCTTCTATTTCGCGGCGTGGAGAGCGTGCTAAGTACGTCATGGGAGCTCATACAGAAGGGGGAGCTGGGGCCAATGATCCGGCGCCCTGCGGATGGTATACCACAGCCGATTTCTAAAGACGTGATAAGTGCACTTGATTATTTGCACGATTGCAATGGAGCCCATGTAACCCAGCTAAGTGCTGAGGAAAAGGATGCGAATAATCATGCCATCCGCGAACTTCGGATTTCTTTTGAGCGACCTGCTTCAAGCTGGGAGACTGTTTTTCGCTGGCCGATCCTTCTCCCCGAAGCCTACCTTGCGCATCTAAAGGCCCGAAAACCCATGGCGCTGGTGATTCTTGCGCACTACTGTGTCATCCTTTCCAGGCTGGATTCGTGCTGGTGGTCGCAAGGCTGGGCGAGTCACTTGTTCGAGGCAATCTATCGCTCCTTAGGCGTGAGCTGGAGACCCTTGTTACGATGGCCCATGCAAATGGTTGGATTGGCTGATAAGCTGGCGAATATCCCATGAGCTACGGACGAGGCACACTGTTATCTAGAGGCCCTGTTACAAAGATATGCCCCACGTGATGGGTGGGAATGGAAGAAAATGCGTATTCTTCATGGGCGGTAAATACTTAACAATAGTTTCGAAGGAGTATGGCGCTTAGTTTGGAGTGAATAGGATTTAATTTCTACCTTGGCCGCATCGCGGACCTTTTTTTTTTTATTCGTCGCCGTTTTGTTTTCCTTCTAACATCGTCGGTTGCGCGGATGGTACCTACCGCAATTTTCTGACTCATGGTGGTGTTGTACTATATTTTTTATCTGGTTACCTACTATGTCACCTACTATGTAGGTAAGAGTGTAAGCAGTATTGGTATTGTTAAAGTTAACCTTCATTTCGCGTTTATTGGCTCTGCCGCTCGCTTAAGTGTAACTTATCGGCAGGTTGCCTAGTAACTAAATACGTCGGTACTATCGGCTCGTTCAGCCTCAACTTGCGCGAGGCTTGTTCAGTTGAAACCTCCCCGCCAAATGGATATGCCATGATCCAACATGTTTATTACTAGGATGGCTTCTACTTTTTTATCGTGGAATTCTAGCCACTAACTTGTGCATGCAGCTTTCTCAAGCAGAGGCAAGCCACCGACGCCCTTCCAGCTACATCAAATGGAATCCAATCGAAACTCTCAGGCAAATATCATAACATTATCCATCTATTTGAACCTTTCTGGGCGTGGCTATCCAAGAATCCCCAGTGTATCACTTCCAACTGTTTAATTCACTGATGGACATATTCTTTTTAACTTCACTGTTCACTAGTTTCTACATTCTCCAATATCACTTACGAAATGCTACTAGAAACGTGTTATTATTGTTCTGATCGCGTGTAATGCCTCTTTATACTCCACACGTTACCTTTTTTTACATTGATATGATACAGTCTTTCTTTTCTTTTTTTTGGGACTGTTCGTTTTATACGCTCCTTTCTGAAATGATTGTTGCCCGTTTTGCTTGAATTTCCTTGCCATCCCTCGTTAAACCTCATTTTAAACATTCGATCCTCGTCGAGTCCAGCAGAGTGCAAAAATACGGAGAAACACAGACGCATAATGTCTACCCTGTTTTGTTCTCCGGAAGATATCTCGTCTTCCGATTCCGAACCTCTGCCAGAGTTCCATCCTAGTGAGACTGACGGATGGCCGGGACGCTCCCAAAAGGCTCCCACAGGCACAAGCACCGATACTGCCGAAGCTTCAACCCCTTCTCACGACTACGGAACGTCTCAGTATGAACAAATTGAAACAAGTAATCGCCTTGACCAGGGGGATATACCTGAACTCAATGCAGAAGGGCAGGCTGCTATGATGACTGCCGCCCTCCTGGAATTCTACTGCAACAGTCGCGCTGCTGACATCCTCAATGGGCAGCCAGGATCCCATGGACTATATACTCGAGATTCTCCTGAAGCGAAATTCTTAGGAAGGCATATGTATGCCTACAAGTCGCAGTTCTTGTCTCATCATGGTGTTATCGCAGGAGGAGTCGATGGGGAGGATTGGGAAAGTACGAGACAGTATTATAGAGATAACCTGGATGTGCTCGGTATGGCTGCCTTGGGGGACGCGGACTTGGGCGGTCGATCCCCTCGCCCATCATCGAGGGGAGCTGTTGGACAGGCTGCAGGAATAGTAGATACTGGGCAACTTCAAAAACGATTAGAAGGCCTCGATCTTGAAAACATAAGGAACTTCACTCCACGTGGCGCTTCTCGCCCTAGCCTTCAAATACGTATTACTGACAAAGCCCATGCTGAAGCTTCCAATGAACCCATGCCGCCGAATATCGCGGATCTCGTAAAGCATACGCGGACTCCGTTCCCACAGCTTCCCATCAACTTACCTGTTCTATATCCACAAGCTATGAATTTCCCCACTTCCCGCTACACAATTGAGTTTGAAGAGGAAGAAATGATTGGCAGAGGTTCATATGGCGCTGTATACCGTGTGAGGCATCACGTTGATGGCCAAGTTTATGCTGTGAAGAAAATACCGCTGGGCGAGAAACGACTACGGCGAGTGCAAGAACGTGGTTTGAGAGCTCTAGATCATATCCTAAAGGAGGTTAGAACGCTTGCTCGGTTAGAGCATCCAAATGTTGTGCGTTATTTCGGTGCTTGGGCTGAATGCCCCAGTGGCCCAATGATCGAGACATCTCCCACGAGCCTTCCAGTTGGCCATCGCGAGATGGACGATGACCAACAGCGACTCCTGAGCCCCGTATCATCATCACCACGGAACGATGAATTAAACTTTAGCATCGTTTTTGAGGACTCTAGCCACGGAATCGTATTCGAGAATTCTTCCACAAATCATGAAAGTGAAGTTGACGAGAGTGAACTCTCGTCCTGCTCTCCCGGCGCACGACGCAGTGAACAGAAACTTTATCAAACATCAAGTGGCAGGGGTGACACCGGAGACGATGAAGTCCAGTCTCTTCCACGCCATTTTGACTTCCCAACCCCTGGCCACACAACAACAGAGAGCGAAACAAATGATGATGTTTTTTCTGACGGGATGGGGCATAGTGGCTCCATGGCGCATGTCGGCCGGAAAGTTGACCTAGTAAAACCTGGTCCTGTCCTTATGTTGCACATCCAAATGTCGCTTCATCCCTTGAGCTTGGCAAAATACCTGACCGCGAAGCCCGTTACGTCAGGTCCCAAACCCCCACGGCATTGCTACCATTTGGTTCCTTCTCTCAAAATCATTCTGGGAGTCTTGGCAGGCGTGGAGTATCTGCATGCCACTGGCATAGTTCATCGGGATCTAAAGCCTGCAAATATTTTCCTTTCTCCGGCGGGTGCGCAGGACAGCCCATGCCCAACATGCAAGAAAGCTGGTACAGAAAGGATTTGGTACACGGCACCTCGCATCGGCGATTTCGGCCTCGTTGCAGAGATCTCCCAATGCCAGAGTGAAGATAAAGGGCTTTTGTATAGTTCCACAGGTACCAATGCCCGTCCTGTTGGCACGGAATTCTACCGACCGCCCATCGTCTCACCCTCCTACCCCTCCTCACGCCACAGCACACACCATGAAATCAATGACAATGGCGGTGGCCACGGCGACAATGAAATACACCATAATAAAATACGCAATGCACTCAGCATCGACGAAAGCCTAGACATTTTCGCTCTTGGTGTTATCCTCTTTGAACTACTGTATAAATTTGAGACCCGAATGGAGCGCCAAATGACGCTGTGTGATCTGACCTGTTCACCTAATCCGCGGATGAAGCACCATCGGCTGGACCATCAGCACCAGCGTAGGCCCTCCAGGCTCATGCCTAAACTTCCACCTGACTTCGCAACCAAGGTTGATTGTGCGGGAATCTTCAAGGATGAGAGCGAGGGTGGTACTGCTGATATCCTTAGAAAGTTGACTAGATGTATAAAGGGGATGCTCCATCCGGATCCTCGTTGCAGATGGTCATGTAAGGATGTGCAGCGATGTTTGAATGACATAGTATCCAGGTGTGTGTCGGAATAAATTAGTAGCAAGCTATTTTTGCTGCTTCCTTCTTTGGGTTTCGAGCGCACGATTCTCCCCTCCTTTCATATCTCCATCCTTTGTCGCTGCGCGAAAATCTGCTAGCAATTTATATTCGGAGCCTGGTGTTTCCTTTTGTTAACTTATTCTTGCTTCCAACGGCTTTATGTCGCTCTTAGATGGCTTCCAATACTAAATATTCTACAGTTTGATTGAGGTAAGGCTTCTGAGAAAGGGTGAAAGAACTTGTAAGATTCAATCCTTGGCTCTAGATTGCTCAGATCCATTTGTTTGCTTTTGGTGACTGCATATACAGTAGTTCGTCCAGTTCATGTACAATACATCCCCACTCTTCTGGAGGAGTATCTCACTCATTGTGTTTGTAGGAATCAAATGGGAAATTTTTATATAGCGGGGCAGGCATGGGTATCTCCCTTTTAGAATGGGCAATAATAAAAAGGTGAAATGAAGTAGATGAGGGCGGACCAAGTTAATCGTTAAAGCGTAGCCCGGCCGCTCCTATTTTCATCAATATATATCACTGCCTTTCCATATATTTTCCGCGCCTGTAGGTCTGACATGGCACTGTGCACCTCGCTCAACCCACGATATCTTTTTTCAAACGTCACCGGCTTGACGGCATTGGAATTTACGAGTTTCGCCAATCCCTCCCATATAAGTTTGGTTTCATTAGGATTTATACGATTCGTTTCCCCGTATCGCTATTATCATGTGCGCCCAGTTAGCTTTCTGAGGCAAACCCCATATCTCCGGAATTGAAAGGGGGGTACGATGCAGGAAGAACTCACGTAACCTATCACAACAGCCTGTCTTAGCAAAATACGATTGATAGACAATTGCTCCATAACATCCTCTCTCCCTGCAAACCCTACGAGAACAATCTTTCCTGCTATAGGCCTCAAGCATCTTAAACTCTCCTTAACCAACCCAACATTATCAATGACTACATCCACCCCCTTTCCCTCGGTAAACTTCCTAACGTCGCGCGTCCAACTTTCACCACCATCTCCCTTTCCTCCCGTCTCCACAATCGCATCCACACATCCAAGTCCTCTAAGCATACTCACCTTCTCCGAATCCCCCAGGCTCCTCACGCCTGCAATCACTCTCGCCCCGCACGCCTTAGCTATCTGGCAAGCATAAACACCAATCCCTCCCGCTGCCCCATGAATTAGCACCCACTGACCATCCCCCACATCCCCACGCACCACAACGGCCCCATATGCCACTGGCGCCGTAGCCGCGAGGCCAGCTGCGTCTTCCAACGACCATCCTGGCGGAATGCGGTGGAGAGAGCCGATGGGGGCCACAATGCGCTCCGCAAAGGCACCCAGGCCGGCTCCGAAGATTTTGTCGCCGATTTGGAGTGGGGGTTCGTCTGCTGTATTGTGATTTCTCGTGCGGGCCAGGGGCGTGGTGGGCGCAGGTTCGCCTAGGGCGACCACTGTGCCGGAAAATTCGAGGCCAAGGGTAAATGGGGGCCGGATTAGGGAGGTGTTGTTTTGATGCTTGCCTTGCGCGTACAGGAGATCGACGTGGTTTAGGGCTGCGCAGTGGATTTTTATAAGTGCTTCGTTGGGGCCGGGAGGTGGTGGGGGGGGGATTGTTTGTGGGCGGATGGAGGAGACGGGGTCGGAAAAGTCAGTTATGCGGATTGCTTGCATGGTTTTTGCTATTCTGAAGGAACGCTGAGCAAGGATGGAAGGAAGAAAAGGTGTTTAGCAGAGGCGTGGTGGGCTAGGAGTTATCGTTAACTATCGTGATTAGTTTGAGAAGATTTAAGAGGGCAGCGCGGAGGTCTGGGTATTTCGAGTCATTGCGAGGAGTGATTTCAACTAGCTTATCATCAATAACCTGAATTGAATCGCCAGTATGAGAGTCTGAGTCGTGGATTAAAAAGTTACACTTAGTCTTCTCTGGGTTTCCGTTTGATGCTCACTTGAATTCTTCTTCGCGCCCGCCCTGCCTAGCTACATTTGTATTTTAGTTCGCTGCTTGTACAGGGCATGTACCTCGGGAGCCGGGATATTGGTATCGGGCCGAGTTGTGTGGGGCAACCGGTGCCGAAGCTTATCGGGCTTCGGGATTGCGATGGGAAACGTTCCGGTCCCTTTCAAGCAATCCAAAATGTACTGCACTGGGGATTTCGTGAGTGATGCCCCAAAGGCACCTACGGAATATGCCAGGCGACATCGGGCATCAGCAGGGATACTTTCCAATTGAATAACGATTGGTATGCGGGAAAACAAGGCTAAGTTACGATACTATGGACAAAAGAGGACCAAAAACTCTCTCATTTCAAATTTGAAAACTATCCTTCACGAACCCGAAAAAAAAAGGAAGGTGGTTCGAAAAATATGGGCCGGTAAGCCAAAACACAACAGGTCCCCGTAGACTGCTCTCTTGTCCCTTGCTAAAAGTATGTTGTTCCGTCATCGCGAGGGGCGACCTCAATCACCTCCATCAAACGCCGCCTTCAACGTCGCAATATCAAACTTGATGCTTTTCAACATCGCATCTATGACCCTCTTTGCCTTCACCTCGTCGGAATCCCCCATCATCTCCATCAGGCATCTAGGAACAATCTGCCATGAGGCACCAAATTTGTCGGTGAGCCAACCACACTGGGACTCCTTGCCACCATCTGCGAGCAACGTCGCCCACAAGCGGTCAACCTCGTCCTGATCCTCGCAAATGGTGAAAAGGGACGCAGCCGGGGAGAGGGAGAAATAAGTGCCGCCATTCAGGAGAGATATCTCCTGGCCATCGAGAACGAGTGTGACCAGAGTATCGGAGCTGCTGACTATGCGAGAATTTTTAAAGAGCGAGACGTAGAACTCAGCGGCCTTGATAGCGTCTTTCTCGAACCAGAGACATGTGTGGATTTTGTGCGAGGGAACGGAGAAAGTTGGAAGGGACATGGTGGTCAGAGTACGACGTGAAGGTTCTTTTCTTTGGTGTTGGTTGGATAGCTTCCCAATTGATCGATTTTGACCGCGAGAGGTTTAGATTATGGTATGCTCAGAAGGTTCCTGCGGAGCTTCAGAGAGTGAGATGGTGCTTGGGCCGGAGAGGAAGGGCCTTTTATGTCCTGGCTACGCCGCATCAATCCTCCCCTCTTCACCTCATCGACCAACGCTACGTGACGCTTGTAGATGTGACTCATTGACCCTTGAACAACCACCCTGGAAGGATTAAATCTGCGGATACAAAGCCTATGATACTCAAATCCGGACGCGTTTTGCGATGAACAAGAAATCGCCAAGCCGACGATACGAAATGATTTCAGGCAGCAATCACGTGTTTTCAGGCCATTGGATGTTTCAACACCTAATCCCATACACATCTCACCAACCACATCTCACCCATTTGGTTTCTAGGAGGGGAAATGCTCTTGCAGGCTGATCATATATCGGAGTTCGGGTCAATGCGAATCGAAGGCTGCCTTTTTTTTTAGTGTACGGCCGGTATTTGTCTTGGGCGTTCAGTTCCGACTTCTCTGCGAACTTGCCAGGTGGAAAGATTTTGGACGCGCTCCGCTAGGATAAAGAAGAACCCATCTCCTGCCTGAAATTAATGAAGACCGTCTTTGAGAACTTTGCGCGTGGTCATTATGCCTTTTGAACGGAGTCCCATGGCGAGTGATCTATTTCCAAAGCGTGTTACAATCTATCTCCGACTACTATAACCGGCCGGTATCGTAACTTAACACTTTGCTGAATGAGCTGCTATTTTGGAGGGAAATGGCGAGCCGGTATCATAATTGGCATCCGAAGGGTGTCTTCTATGGTGAAGGGTTCTTGCGTTTTTGTGGGATGAGAACTAACTCACCTCCCGCCCTTCATCCTGCTTTGTTTGCCTGATATCTGCCACAGCCAGTATGAATGATTAGGCGGGTGGTTGTTCGGCGGCTGCTGGCCCAGGAAAACTTGGCAGTACAGTACCAGAGACAGGCATGGAGCGAAACTGGGACCAAAAGGTTGCTAGTCCACTGATATGCGCGCTAACCTAACACACGAGCCAAGCGGCCCCACAGGGCTCACCGCTGCCCATCATCGAAGCCCCGAGCAGCGCCTGGACGGCCTGGAACGCCGTTAGCTGGACGCCTAATCCTTGGGGCTGCTCGGGTGGCTGCTGCCCGCTAGCCAAGCTTACGTCACTACCAACCAGGGGCAGGCCCTGAAAACGTTTTTGCCGCCAATCGGGGAGACTTAAGCAATGCCTAGGCGAACATCATGGCTATATTGGTGGCTTTGGAACAAGATCAAACACGGGCTAAGACAGAATAATGGGTCTGTGGTGGAACTTGGGAGCCCTGAGTTTTCCTGAAATGCAAAGAAGAACAACACCATCCTGTCGCAACAATGCCCGATTGGCCTGGATCCTAGCAAGCTCGAGGAGTTTCTTTTCGGAGCCTTGAGAGCATGGAAGAAGCAGCAGATGAATTGTAAATCTTTGAAACCCCAGATTTAACGAGCAATGGCATTTCTCTTCAGTTGCATTTGCAATCTTTTCTTCTCAATCTTCTTGCTCCTTCCTTTAACCTGTGTGATGATACTCAGGGCAATCGTTTCGTCGTCGTTGCTGCCGTGTGTCGTCAGCTTCATCCCTCCGCCCTTTTCTTTTCGGTCCTTTCATTTTAAATGATTCACTCCTTTCAACATCCTGCAATGGCTTGGATTCGACGATGGGTCATCACCTTAATTTTTACTTTTGTTTTCCTATTCACTTTGCTTCACATAAATAGCCTTCCATCGGTCGACTCGACCTCCTCTATTTCCTCACCACCTGCAAAACGAAAACAGAGAGTTGTTCACAATTGGTTCAGGCGGCATGCCATCAAATACCCTGTGACGTCTATGGTCCCTCTTCCAACCACGAAACCCGTACCAATTCCAAAAATCCAATTTGAATTTGGAAATGAGGATCCAAATTCCAAGACAATTAGAGAAGATCGCCGGGATTCGGTAAAAAAGGCCTTTATTCATACGTGGAATGGATATAAAGAATATGCCTGGTTGAAGGATGAGCTTACACCCCTTAACGGTGGAGTGAGGAATCCATATGGCGGGTGGGGTGCAACGTTGGTTGATACGCTGGATACGTTGTGGCTCATGGGCTTGGAGAAGGAATTCAAGGAGGCTGTTGCGGCAGTGAAGCACATTGACTTCTCGTCTAGTGACATGTTGATGCTGAATGTGTTTGAAACGAATATTCGATATTTGGGTGGATTTCTGGCAGCCTACGATCTTTCAGGGGGAGCCTATCCGATCCTTCTACAAAAAGCTGTAGAAGTAGGAGATCTACTCTACGTTGCATTCGATACTCCGAACCGAATGCCCGTTCTCCGCTGGTACTGGCCTGGGGCAAGGGATGGTGATAACCAGGAGTCAAGCACGCTAAATAATCTTGCTGAACTCGGGTCTTTATCCCTCGAATTCACAAGGCTATCGCAGATTACCGGGGACCACAAGTACTACGACGCCATCCAACGGATCGCAAATCTACTCCAGGAGCACCAATTTCACACGAGGATTCCTGGATTATGGCCGCTATCAGTCGACACTCAAACTCCCTCATTTACCAGGGATCGTCGATTCACTTTTGGTAGCATGGCAGATTCTCTGTATGAGTATCTACCGAAAGTACGAAGCTTAAATACCGATGCATCTGCCATTCCATGATCCAGTGGCTAATAATGTATCAATTTAGGAATATATCTTACTCGGTGGCCGGAACCAGCAGTACAAAGATATGTACGAAAAAGCCATCGAAGTGGCCAAGAAACACATTTTTTTCCGGCCCATGACCAAAGACAGCGATGACATCCTGATTTCTGGAACTGCATATATTGGAGGCACAACAATGGTCACACTCAGACCCGAAGGACAACACCTTACGTGCTTTGTAGGAGGTATGGTTGCCCTTGGTGCTAAGGTCTTCAATCGCCCTGAGGAACTCGAGACCGCCAGAAAACTCACAGAAGGTTGTATTTGGGCATACAAAGCCACGCCCAGCGGGGTAATGCCAGAGACATTCGAGGTAGCCCCCTGCGAGGACCAGGCGGATTGCAAATGGCGGCCGGAGTCGTGGTTTATTGGCGAAATTCATGACGGGGCTTCAAATAGCGACTACGAGCGCATGGGCCGGGAACAGGGGAAGGTTGCCGGCTTTTCCGCAATTATCCACGGGGGATATTCTCTGAGGTATTTATTTTATTGTGTTTATTGCTCCTCCGCCCCCTGCCCTATTAAAATATTAGAAACCCTGCCGATTTTAACACACAATATAAAACAGACCTGAGGCTATCGAATCAGTCTTCATCCTCTACCGCATCACCGGCGACAGGAGCCTCCAAGACAAAGGTTGGGAAATGTTCTCCGCCATCGAGAAACATGCAAAGACGGAGTTCGCTTACGGAGGTCTGGATGATGTCACGTCGCTAAAACCAAGGGTGACGAATGAGATGGAGTCATTCTGGACTGGAGAGACGCTGAAATACTTTTATCTTCTATTTAGCGAGCCGGATCTCGCGAGTTTGGACAAGTATGTTTTTAACACGGAGGCGCATCCGTTTTTGATGGGGTGGTAATAAATGAGGCTTGTTTGTTGGTTTGGTTGGTTTGGATAATATGAGTGGACTGGGTGTTACATTATAGAAAGTCGCATGCATGGAGTGGTCAAAAGGATAGATGGTATGTATACTGCACGAGGGTTGGGTGGTGCTTTTCTTTCTTTTGCTTCTCTTTTTCGTTGCATTTCAAGGCTAGAATCGTTATTTTCCTTGGGTTTGTATTATTATTACGGACTAGATCAGGCGTTTCGGGGCATATATTGACTTGTATACCTAGGTAGCTATTACTATTGTCATTTATAGTTTTCTTTTCTTTTTCTATTATTCCCTTCTGTGTATCAGCATAGTGGGTGCACCTAGCATCAGGAATGGGGCGGCATCATTAGAAATAACCTGAGACATCATATCTTGTCTTAATTTGTACCCATTCCATCCTACATGATGGGTGGGGG
>JAFEJD010000817.1:0-17164 GCA_018296065.1 Blastomyces percursus
GAGGGGAGGTGTGCTGTTTGGCGGGGACTGACAAGCGTTTCGTTTTGGTGGTGATCTGTTGGAATGAATGGCTACACCACTATATGACGGTGATATCAAGCTTCAGATTTGCCATCCTCTTCTCTTTTATATTATTATTATTATTTTCTCATTGCACGTATAGTTCCGCAAGATGGCTATTGGAAAATCATGGCTAATCTGTACAGATTTTTGGGGTCCTATTCTATCCACGAGAAATTACACGCCCCCTGACCATCTCCATTTGACCTGCATATACCCGCGAGGCCGATGTAGATAATGAAAAAAAGGCTTAATTTAGCGTTAGAGAGATATTGTAGCATGAGCCCATGATTCCTTTCCAAATCTTTCACTGATTTCAAGTTTGTTGCAGGCTAACTTACTACATATAACCCCCACCAAACAAACAGCCCTCTTTCCACAGCACCGCTCGTAAACACATCATTCCGGCCCCTTTTCAACCCATTTCACATTCACCCACGTACCCCAACCCTCGTTTCTGCTAGAATCTCATTGACGTTCCGCCGCTCCAAAGCCACCTCCCACTCCTTCTCCTCCTGATCCCTATCCAGATCCACCGTAATAACCGCCCAACAGCGCGAAAAGCAGCCAATCCACTTCTCAGGGGTCCGCTGTGCTGTCCCAAGCCTTACCTCCAGATATGCGGCGAGCTCGTAGCTGCGTGGTTCTAGATAGCGGACGGCGCGGATGCGATAGTAGCCGGCGAATGAAGGGGGGTTGGAGGGGTGGGGTCGTCCTAGGACGGTTTGGTCGATGAAGATGGGGAAGCTGGTTGGATGTGCGGGGAATGGTGGGTTGTTGTCGTTGTTGGAGTTGTCATTGTCGTTGATATGGCCATACGTAGTGGTGGTAGCGGTGGCACTTGTCATTGCTGATGCTGCCGCGGCGGGCACATGGAGAAGATGGAGATTCGACTTGCAGAGGATTTCGCGCTTGGTTTCCCAGAAGGGATTGGCGTCGCTAAAGAGGATTATGTATGCCAGTGTGTCCGGGTCATTTGCGGCAGTGTTGAGGGTTCCTCGCCGTCGTTCTCGCGCTGGTGCTGATCGCATAGTGATTACTGAGGATGAGGGTTTTCCATCTTCGGAAAACCACCTGCTGTAATTGTTATTGCTCCTGCTGCTATTTATATTGTGGGAGAACTTATCGTGGGAGCTGTGATGGAACGAATGGCCGAAGTATGCGTCGACGCCTCTTCTTCGATAATTTGTAGATGCTAGGTTTAGATGCTGCTGCTGAGGGTCCTGCTTTTGGTCATCACTTTCCGCCTTGTTGCGGAGAGGTGGTGGGATGTATATTTCCCCGATTCCATTGTTAGACAATCTGTTACGTGGCATTTTATCCAGAGGGACTTGTAATTGAGGGTGATATGGGAAAGATGGGTAGGCAGTTCCGTTACCCAACATTTTTGGAAAGGTGAGGTTGAGAAGGGAGAGTTCAGTTGAATTGATAAATCAACTCTTGAGAGGATAAATAACACAGAAGAAACCTAAAGCAATCTACGAACTGTATGTAGTTGGCCTAGCAATCTGGCTGCTAGGCCAACTACATATCCATGTATATAATAAATAGATGCTCTGGGTGCTCTATTGTAAGAACTCCATAGAAAATGGATCTCTCTAAAATCGTTGTTCTGATTCTATAAACGTTATGGTGATGATGGATATGTTATGAGCGCAACGCTATAGAGATAGAGTAGCGCAAGATATAACAAGAGACAAAATCGATACACGCTGATATTCATTTATGACTGAAGAATAAAGAGAGAAAAAGAGAGCTCCAGTGGATGCACCGTAAAAGGTCCATCTCGTTTTTCATATATCGTTCTCAAGATATGTGGGTTCTGTTGTAATAAACCTGTTCTTTCATCAGTTATCCACCATCAAGATAATCCAGGCCTTTTGATGATGACAGAAGTTTCCGATCAGCCCTTTCAGGTCCTACGAAGCTGCTACTTACTGGCATAATTGGTAAAAGGAATGAAGAAGGTTTAGAAAGGGCGGGGACGATCTTTAAATGATGAAGCTGCTCTGGTTGGTCTCGCTTAAGAAACCTGAAAGTTATTAGTCCGTAGTTGATCGTCAAGCTTAAACAAGAGATCATATATTTTACGCTGCGAGACCTAAGGCCCATGGTCCTTCCGTACAGGCTCCGTATTTCCTGCTCATCTATTCATCGGCCTGCACGAGTCTTCCCTTTCCAACCATACGCAGCGTAGTTGTTTCCTTGCGAGCCTGGAGGAAAGCGTATCAGGTGTTTGTAAAGAATATCTGGTATCGCCCGATGATTTGCGGAAGGAAGCTCGCTCGTTCTCATCACCGGCCTTGTGCGTGTGATACAGTTAAATGGGAGCCCTTTATCGGATAGCCAAGCAACTAACTGGCTCGGTCCGTTTTCTCGTCACGATGCACCCCGCATACTTTTTTTTTTTTTTTTTTTCTTGAAGAATTTATTATGTGGGGTGGTATCCCGTGGATCAGTTCTGCAGAGATATGTGCTTTCTTTTACCCCCGGCCGCCGGCAGTTGAAGCTGTGGCTTCTCAGGTTTCTGCTGCATTGTTTGGCGCGAGATCAATCATTTTAGACCGGGACAGATGCAGGGTCCAGACCTGCCTTTGCCGACTATCATCATGGTGATTGATCTGTGAGATTTTTCGATGTTTTTGCGGCAGCCATCAAACCCAACGCGCCCCATGACATAATCAGCTGGCGGTGGCAGCACCCATGTTGTTGCCAGTGCAGGGGGAATCGGAGATCCTTATTTTGGATCCTTATATTTATCTGGCATCGCATGGGCTAACTAATGCTGGTTACAGCTGGGCTGGGGTAATGCATCCACTTCTTCTTGTCTAGGTGAATGATCCGATTCCAACAACACTGGGGAATAAAAATGAACGAACATTTGCCCCGAGGGCGCTGGGCACATGAGCCATCATCGGTAAGCACTTGTGGTACAGCATATTCTCCATTTTGCAAGCTAGATTTGGTTTGGACGGTATGCGCCTTTTTGAGACGAGAGGTTATTAGTGGTATTGGCATCGGACCCAGGGGGGTGAAACAGGACGCGAATGAGCCCCCTGTAAGGCTTGTGAGGCTTGTACTGTACATGTACCTGGAGGGATTTGGCGTTTCGGGGATATTTTGGGACAGCAATCAACACACCCCAAAGGGCTGAAAATAACGAACCCCACGATCAGTCACTCACGCACCTCACATCAACAGACACAAAACATTCCCTAATCATATCTATACATCTTAATACTTGAGATCATTCCGATGCTGACCGCAGCTGGTACTGGTGATGCCCGGTTGCAGTACTGTTCTTTGCTGTTTACCTGGGTTGTAGGGAATGACCCTTTTTTTTAGGAAACTCACCGGGATCCTTGACCAGACATCCCTTTTTACATACTGCCAATTCTCTTATTATCTTATCTCCCATTCTGTCTCGTTTCCTGTCTCTCACTTCTCCAAAACAACCCTCACCTATCAGCCCAATCCAATCCTCCTGCATGTTTCAAGCGCTTAACACACGTACGACCAGCCTTTTCTCGCCGTCATGGTGACCCGCCATCATGGGCTCTCGCAATCAGTGTTTATCTGGGCGCTTTTATCCCTCCAAGTTATGGCTTCATTTATATCCCCTATCATGAAGGATCCACTGCGAGTTGCGTATAGACGCGAGATGGGGGATGTCGTTCTGGAAACACAGCTAAGATCAAATATGGTTATCCCTTCTCGTGTAGCAAATGCCACTCAATCGGACATCGACGAGGCTAGGCGCATTGTGAATGCTGCAATTGAGAGAGCTTCGGTCCTTAATAAAGCTCGACTGGACCATCCCATGAGGAATCACTATCCCTGGAAGCCTGGTTCCAAAACTTCCCGTCGCGACGCATCCAGCAGAGATGCACCACCACCTCTTCTCAAGATTAGCAGCGAGATAGCAGCTGCCGCAGCTCTCTTAGCTGAGGTGGAGGCTGTTGCTGAATCGAGAGGCCTTTCCAAAACTAAACGCGATTACTCGTATATTGACGCTCTTTACAACCGTACGGTGGAGAAGCAAGGAAATACCTTCTGGATGGAAGACATCGAAAGAAAAGGGGCCTGGCCGTTTGGAAATGATCCTTCCTTCCAGGTGCGATGTTACCTTGATCAAAATGACGGAGCTTTTAAGATTATCTAACAGGTGGACTCAGGTTTTCCGTAACGTGAAATATTACGGCGCATATGGAGATGGTGTGCATGTAAGCTATATGTTCTTAATTGCTGGGTCAGCCTCTCACGATTCTGTATAGGATGATACGGAGGCCATTAAGCGAGCAATGGCAGACGCGGGAACATGTGGTGAAAGATGCAACGGCGATACAACAAAGAATTTCATCCTTTATTTCCCATCTGGTGAGTTTAGGTTCCCAGTTTCCCACATGGACTTAAAACGAATATTTTATTGACCGATTAAGGTACCTACCTTGTCAGCTCCACAATCGAGGCCTACTTCGGAAGCCAGTTAATTGGAGACGTGAGTAATGAGCATCATTATCATGATCTTGCTCCAGGAGGTTCTAACGAATGTAGGCAAACGATCGACCTGTTATTAAGGCTGCCAGTTCATTTGTTGGTCTTGGTGTGATTTCCACAAATCATTATGTTGAAGGCGGTGGCGCTGGTCCAGATGGCAATCCAAAGGAGTGGTATGTTACCACGGTGAGTAAAGGAACAATTCAACTACAGCTGGACTGTTGGACATACATGCACGCTGACACATTGCTGCAAAAGGCCAATTTTTATCGCCAGATCCGGAATTTCAGAATTGATATTACTGCCACCAATCAAGGCGCATACGTTGCTGCACTCCATTATCAGATCGCTCAAGCCACAAGCCTTTCAAACGTTGACTTTATCGTTTCTACAGAGCCTGGTACTACCCAGCAGGCCATTTGTAAGTGCTCCTTATGTACAGTACTCTATTTATCGTCCGATTCTGACCAGATCGAATAGTCACTGAGAATGGAAGTGGTGGAGTTATGAGCGATCTAACGTTCACTGGCGGAAATTTTGGAATATGTAAGCGCTCAACATCCATCTCTTTAATCTTCATAGTGACATTCTGTCCTGACGCGTGGATAGATGGCGGGAATCAACAATTCACTGCCCAAAGGCTCAAATTCACAAATTGTCAAACAGCCGTACAGTTGATATGGGACTGGGGATGGGTAAGCTATTCATTTCTGTCTCGATATATCTTATGCCCTGAGCTTTTGTGTGCGAAGTCCTGCAACAATTTAACGCTGAAACGTTCTAGATGTGGAAAAATATCGAGATCACTGGATCCACCACAGGCTTTAAACTTATGTCTGAGGATTCGGCCCCTCGAACTGGCTCCATAATGGTAATAGACTCCATCTTTAGAGATACCGATACAGCACTTCTCACGTTCCCTGCGACTACGGAAAAAGGCAGAGGTACCACAGGAATTACCCTGGACAACGTTGCTTTCGAAGAAGTTAGAAATGCCGTCGCAGACAACCAAGGAAAGGTGTATCTTGCTGGAAGCGTTCGAAGTGTTGATACGTGGACCATTGGCCCAGTATATTTCGATATTTCCCAAAGGGATTACACCTTAGGGATGGGCTTTAATACAATACGAGAGCCCACCTTGCTTGCGGACCAATTGACTTCTCTGCCAAAAGCACCCTTCTTCGAAAAACAAAAGCCTCAATATGAAGCAATCCCTGCCTCCAAATTTGTTCACATGAAAGACCATGCTAAAGGTTCCACCCTTTTTTTTCTTCGAGAACTATTTCTCATGCCATTACTGATCTTCAAATAGGGGACGGTTTTACCGACGATACAACGGCATTTCAAAGTGTATTGAATCAATATGCAAGCAGCGACAATATTATATTAGTAGATGCGGGTTCGTATATGTTGACTGACACCATCACTATTCCGGTTGGAGCCAGGGTCGTTGGAGAGGGTTGGTCCCAGCTCGTTGCATTCGGTCCAAACTTCCAAGACGAAAAGTGAGAATATTCTTTCATCTAAAATTGAAAACGTGTAAAGTCCTTGCTGATGTTGGAGCCATAGGAACCCGCGCCCTCTGGTTCGAGTGGGAAACGACGGCGATCATGGTGATGTGGAAATTCAAGACCTTCTTTTTACCACTAAGGGGCCTACGGCAGGAGCTATTTTGGTAGAATGGAATATCAAAGCTACCTGCCCAGGCTGTGCTGGCATGTGGGGTATGTTCAACTCGAGACTTGGTCGTCTTTTTTTGTGAGGCTCTACCGGAGCTTGGACTACGGCTAATTGGTTGTAGACTCTCATGTACGAATTGGAGGGGCCACTGGTACCGAACTTACTTCGACGGAGTGCCCAGCGATTACGAGCGGTGTGAATGATGATGGCTGCAAGTCAGGCAGTCTTATGATGCACATTACAAGGTCTGCATCTGCATATATGGAAAATGTTTGGCTTTGGACAGCAGATCACGACATCGACGATCCTGACTTGCAGGATGATAACAATACTCTGGTATGTATATTAAACCTTGTAACCAGCTTAGCGTCAGTATGTATCTAAAACTGGTACATTATAGGTCCAAACTTCTGTATACTCTGCGAGAGGTTTGCTTGTCGAGAGTACTGAGGCAACATGGCTATATGGGACGTCGTCTGAGCATGCGGCCTACTACCAGTACAATTTTTACAACGCTCAAAAAGTATTCGCAGGCATGATACAGACCGAATCTCCGTATTATCAGCCAACCCCTATGCTGCCTGCTCCATTTGAATCTGCCGTTGGTATCTTTAGTGGGGATCCTAATTACGAACATTGTCCGCCCGGTTCGCCGGGATGTGATGCTTCCTGGGCGCTCCGGATAGTTGAATCGTCTGAGATCTATATCGCTGGAGCAGGCTTATATTCTTGGTTCACTACTTATACACAGGAATGCAGTACGTATATAACCACTTAGCCATAGTGACCTAGCCCCAATAAGTTCACCTAGCTCATAGTTAGTTGCACATTGGCTAATATTTAGTTGAACCGATAGTCGCTACGCGCAGCTGCCAAAACTCGCTAATACAGTTGGAAGGGAACCATGGCCGTGTTAGAATTCACAATTTAATCACTATCGGGACTACAAACATGATTATTTCTGATAGAACCCAAGTTGCGTCGGAAGCCAATCTCGCCGTCGACTATCATCCATACTGGAGTCAGATTACCGTCCTAGATCCCATCCACAACACGGGCGCTCAACGGCTCACAAAACAAGGGCTTCGTACTAGAAATGAAGAAAAATGTTCAGTTCCTCCGGAAGTTAGCGTGCCTGGAGGAAGAAATCCCACGGACCTGCCGCTCGTTGATATCGGTGGTGTGGCTGACCATGGATACTTCACATTGGTCAATGGATCTCCGTACAACTGGATACTCACATATAATCACTCATATCAAATGGATCAGTGGAAGTGGCATGATGTTCCTGCCGGTAATTCAATGTATTTGCAGAAGCGTATACCATTCTTTTGCTAATAATTTTGCAGGTGAATCCGTTCAGTGCGAATGGCAGTTCGCCAGGTCCTTCAATAGATTCGATGATAAAGGCGAGGCATACTACACGCTCGAGGGAACAGATAAGACCTTTCAGATTTGGGCCAGATACTACCAAGATGATCCTAACAATGAGTTCCATCTCCATGTCCTATATGATGGATTAGAGACCAAGGACGTACCCAAAGGCACTTCTCTTGATTATCCTTCCCGAGGTGGCATCGGGGATATGAGAGCTATTAACTGGGTATTGACTGGAAGCGAAACAGAAGGTTTTTGGTCAAGCCATAAGCCGCCGATAGCGTGGATGTCATCAATATTACATATCATTGGTGATCGAAAGTTGAAGCACGTTTGCATGCCGGGAAGTCACGATGCTGGGATGTCGAAACTGGATGGACACACACAATGTTCGTTTCATTCATCCCAATTATGCGGAATTTTCAGGTTGTTATGCTAATAAATAAACCCGCAGTTTCTAACGAAGGCAATACCTTGACTCAGTATTTGAATGTTTATGATCAGTTAAGGAGGGGATCTCGGTACTTCGACGTTCGCCCTGCCATCGGCAATGGAGGAAAGTACCTCACGGGCCACTACAGTTATATAGATATTCTTGAGATTGGATGGCAAGGGGGTAATGGAGAATCGATCCAGGAAATAGTGGATGGGATAAATAGGTATGAGGTCGACTCTCAAACGTGCACACTGATAATCCAATCTAACCTGTGTTTCATAGATTCACTGCTGAAAATCCCGAGCTGATCATCATCAACCTTGACCTAACCATCGATACGGACAATGGCTATAAACCCTTTAACGATGAACAATGGAGTAAAACATTTGACTTATTCGAAGGTGTTACGCATCGTCGGGGCGGCCTCCAGGGAGATCTAAGCGAGAAGAAAATGAACGAGTACATTGGCAACGGCCGGGCATGCGTAATCATCATCGCATCAGGCGGCCCAACACGGCCAGACAAGGGGATCTACTCAAACCGCCAATTCCCACGGTACGACAGCTACTCCAACACCGACGACATCGACACTATGGCAGCCGACCAGATCGCAAAGCTAAAAGGAAACCGCAACCTAGTCCCTAATGACGGCGAACGGAAGGACGTCTTCCACGTATTCTCATGGACATTAACACTAACCCGTGTCTTCGAGCGAACTATCGCCGACCAATCCATCGAACTGGCATATGACCCCCTTTTCTGGCGCGGCTATCATGCCTTCACCCCTTTCTCGTACCCGAGTGTGCTGTACATGGATTTCATCGGGAGTGCGGAGCAGGATACGAAGACTCTTGAGAAGACGACGGCGGAGGTTACGGCGATGGCGATGGCGGTTAATATGCAGATTGCGAGTCAGAATTGTTATGTTGGTGGCGGCTCGATTGAACCAAAGAAGCCGGAGCCGCCGGTGGTTCGCCAACCCAAGCCTAGGTCCGCGAGCCCACCGTTGCGTCCGCGCCTGATATCACTTTGTTCCGTTACGCATTTGATATCGCTTGTTTTCTTGTATTCTTGCCTATTTTGACATTTTCTTTTCTTTTTATTTGTTGGGTTTACTACTATTGAGTAAGCTATCTAGCTATTTGGAGTGATAATGAAAACGTCGGATTATTAGTTTTCTTTCAGCATACGTTCAGATTCAAAATTTTAACCAAATATTGCAGTATCGCCTTGGATTGCGACCCCCAGCCCACTGTGCAAGGTAAATGCTTTTACCCTCTAACGCTTTTCGGTTAACTAATGTTACAGTTAGTCGGTTCCTTTGTTATGAATGAAAAACACCAAATGCCCCATCTACAAGTAATGGAATACCATCAATAAAAAAATCAACAAATATATATAAATTCATTGTTTTCTTGAGCTGTCAAGTCGAAAATACTTTGATCTCCTGCTCTCACGCTCCTTGAATTTGATCTCTACACCATCATCACTAAGCCCACTAGTTTCATTAGCGCCCGCATATCTTTCCTCCTTCGATTTATCTACTAGAACCGTCCTCTTTCCAACCGCAACTCTTCTCTTTTGCTGCACTCTATCTAATCAAGAGAGCCAGAATCGATACCTGTAGAGGTACCATTCACACCAATGCATCGCGCAGTCTAGGATGATAGCCCGGTGCTGTCTTGTTGAAAAGAAAGGGCTCTATAACGTTGCCAGCCAAGGAACCAGCGTTGCATAATGATGTTAAGATGGACTGTTTGGTGGCCTACTTTGTTAAGAGCCATAGCTGCGGGCGATATCATGAAATGGCCTCGCGTTATCCTTCTGCGAGATGTGGCTCTCAGCGTTCGGCTCGTCGAGCAAGCTTTAGGGGAACCGGCATGCATGCTCTCACGCAGAGCATTCCACGTGGGTTAATAGATATTTCGAACTGGAATATTATGAAGAGTTATTCGGCGATATCCGTAGGTATTACCACAGTTGGAGAACGGTTTCTCCCGCTTGAGAATTTCCAGGCTTCAAACTCGGGGAGCGGAAATTCCCAGCAGATAGGAGCAGGGAACTTGCCATGAGTTCGTTTCTGGCCCTTTCAGAAACCCCGGTAACTGACAAAAGCGTGTGTGTGTGTGTGTGTGTTCTGTCTGCGAGTTGGTCCGTTGTCATGGTGTGCCCGCATTTCACTGTGTTCATGACTTCAACAACACACAACACAACCTTCAAGCAGCTGAAACTTTCACCACTCCACATAAACCGTTCTACCTACCACTGTCGTGCAGCAGTCGACGTTGACCCTTTGTTGCGAGTCTATGGGCCTTCATGAGGCTTTTCTTATATAGTATCAGGCGTTTAATAAATGGCGTCTCCTGTGCCACTGAATCAGTTCTCTCTCTTCCATGCAATCGGCAACACTCCTGCTGTCTGCTTGACTCAGGATATCCCTGGCGACGAGCCTGCAAGTCTGCTGCTGCTTGGATGCGGAGATGTGCGAAATATACTCTTCACTAGCTATATGAATAGTTCATCAGGTAGCTATATCTAGTTTGTAATTCAATGTGACACTATTTTGTGATAACCACTGACACAATTCACTCGTGATAGAACCTCGCCCCCTGGATTATACTTGCTGTGATATTCAACCCGCAGTTATAGGTGAGTTATATTTTGCCCTTAAATTAATCCTTGTTTGTCTGCTCAATATGGTCCTTTATAGCCAGGAATGTTCTGCTCTTTACTCTCGTCGTGGATACCAATGAAGACGCGGATATTTCACTGTTGTGGAATATTTACTATCATTTGTTCATTGATGATAGGTCGCACATCCTTCTTGAATCTCAAGTCAAGAAGCTTCATCGGTTCTCAAGCTCTCTCAGATATTGGCACCAAAGTGAGTATGGACGTTTTCTGAGATTCTGCGACTCAAGGACACTTGCTCTTGTAAGAGATATCTGGCATTCATATCTATCTGTCCGAGACAAAGCCGACTACCTTGCCAGTTTCCGCAAGGCAATCCAAACATGTCTTGATGTCAAAGTTGCAACCACGGGAAGCGGGATAGACTTGGGTGGAGCCCGCGCTGCTGCCCCCAATGCAAGTCAAGCGCTGAAAGATCTCCCCGCTTTGCACTCGCGCTTCTGGAAGAATGGGAGTACTTCCAACGATCCCAAAGCTCTAAATGTGCACCCGAACCCAACACTTGCACCGTTGGAAAATGACAACGCTCTGCTCCATTCTGGCACGGATCCACTACTTGGGTTCCACCTAGTAACCGCCTACACACCAGTGGATGCAGGATCCCCTTTTTACCGTAAGGAAGTGGCTTTTTCTCATGCTCAAAACGTAGTTGAATCAGCTCGTCTTCAGTTCAATATTTGGTGTCAATCATTAAAACGTGATCACAAATCTGTGACTGTGCGCTTCTTCGCTGGTGATGCTCTCGCTTTTTGCCACACCTTGCAGCATCTGGACGCCACCGGAGAAATTTCTGCGAAGTGGTTCCGCACTTCATACGGTTTTGATACTTTTTCCCTGGATGGGGAGGATTACGCGCTCGAAGATGGGGTGGTGGCTCCTTTAGCTTTTGACGTTATTGACACGTCCAGCCTTATCGATTTTCTTGGTGGTATCAACGTCTTCACTGCCGCTGGCCCATTACTGCACGAGAAAGAATCATCCACGATCTATGCTGAGTCCTTTGCTAAGTACGTACCCGAAGTAGACGTACTATTGAATGACCTTTTTGCCGGACATTTTCCGACAGTGTCGATACTACTTGGTGTTTTCCCTGTCCAATACTGGACAAATTCCTCAGCTGTCGCAAATGCTGAGGAGCAGCTGATGCATGATTTCCGCAAATGTTCCATGGTGGATGGCGTCAATACGCGGAATGTGTACAATAGGACATTGTGGAAATATCAATGGCCGTACTGGTCACATTCTCCAGGAAGCAGCTGTTCCCCCCTTATCAAGTTCGATCCGGACAGCTTAGCAGTTGTTCTGTTCGGGATCTACATGAACATGTTCATGAACGAAGACGTGAAGTTTGTCTTGGCCCATCCAAATTGTGAAATGATTCGTTACCACCGTGGCAGCTTCGCCCGGTTTCTATCGTTTGTTAAAGGGCGCGTAATGGTTGACTGGAATAAGGCCATCTCAGCCTTGATCACACTGATTGAAAAAGATAAGGCTCTTGGAGTCAGGCAGAATTTCCTCCACGAGCTCTATACTCAACTCCATATTCTTGATGTGTATTCCGATTCCTTGTTTACAACAGAACTCAAGTACGATCGAAGCCCACATGATTTCCGGGCATGGAAGAAAATGCCTTACTTGGTGTCTATCACCGTAAAAGTTCCAAGGGCGAAGCTCTCTGTTTTCACCAAGACGCGTTGCGGTAAACTTATAAACGGATTTGTTCAGTCAAAGCAGATAGGCCAGAACAGCCTTTTCGCAGCTGTGCAACTTGGATTCGGACAAGTCATTTGCTCCGGGCCGCGGAATAGCGACCATTTTGCCGTAACTATTGCTAAGGATCACAATGGCTGGAAAGGGAAGAGTCCTCTCATCATCTCTTTCGTCGTTCCCTCAGTGTTACTACTCGCACAGCCAGAGAGCATGACAGTTGGAATGTCGCTTCACCACACACCCAGTATCTCTTCGACATTTGACGACGTATTGGGGACTGAACTAGTTGTCTTTTCCAGTGACCTTGGAAATCAATCGTCTGTATATATCTCAAAGCACCGCCCAAATCATGCCGGCATGCCGTGCCCACCCCAGCCGTGGAGCAACAGGGTATATCCGGCGAAAATGGATGCAAGTTCCTATCACGTCACCCTAACGGCCGATATCGACAAGCAAAAGAGAATAATTGATCGCTTCACCACTCGTATCGATTTTCTCTCCAACGAAGCAAAAGCAATCTTGAGGAGCCAGAAGAAGATCGAGGTTAGCCAACCTTCGCCCTGCTCCCTATGTGTACCTGTAGAAGGGCAGTCTTCGGAGATCGTGATCACTTTTCCAGCACCGGTCCTCAAACCGAACAAGAAACGCACGATCCGGGTTGCTAAAAAATCATCCTATGTGGAGATAATTGCACACAGGGCCGAGAAACCTGACCGTCAGGGCTATTCAGATTATATATTTCCAGTCTTTTTGTCCGGAGGAGGACCTGTGGCTTGGAACATTCCATACCTTAACCCAAACCGACTACCTATTTTGGATACCGATCGTTTGGAAGACTTTGGATGGCTGATTACCCATGTTTCGACGATGTTTTCGGGCAAGGAGTGTGAGCTGCGCGCTAAATTAGATAATAGTCGCCCAAAGCCTAATCAAGACAGCAGATTATGCTTCAAAGACACCTTGTTTGCCATGCACATGTCATTCGCTAGGGTCAAGGGAGAGAAATGCAAGGTATTTGGAATAAGCTGCGGGGAGATTGGATTGCATATACTATTTCTCCGCTCCTCCGTTCGCATGGACCTGTCCAACCACACCCTAGCTCTTGACGTTGCAATTGTCCCACTACGCTTGGATATGGGAAAGCCAATACGTGACTTCATCACGAAACTAGGCATGGAGGAATTGATCACCATGCTCGTTGAAGAAGATGAGTTGAGACTATGGAAAAAGCTGTTGCCTGCGTTTGTCGAGCGCTGCAGGGAGTGGAGGCACAAGCCTACCTGCGAGTATAAAGCCAAGTCTCGAATCCCGCTCACTGTTGAACTTCACCAGCAGGTGCTCTGTTCGTGCGGCAACGGGATTTTCCCGCCAAATTTCGTTGGCGACTTGCCGAAGTGGGAAGCTATTTCCAGACATGCTGTCCGCGGTCTAATACCGCTTTTGTTCACGCTACCGTATCTTGACACCAAGGATGCACTGGGCAAGGAGAAGAAGGCGGGACAGAATCAGTGTGAGGCGTGTGGTGCTGAGAAATCTGTACATGGGCGTGCGTTGTTGCCATGCTCGCAATGCCATTTGGTTAGGTACTGCTCGTCGAAGTGCCAGCGCACACACTGGAAGGCCCACAGGAAGACTTGTTTGGGGAAGGGGGCTGGAAGCGCTCATTGTTAGACGATGTTATGTGGGCGGGGAGATGGTGAATGAATGCCATGGATTTGTTATTTGCGTAAAAAGGGAGGTAAGAGAAGGTTTCTTTACGTTTTAGCTAATTGTGGGTTGAATATAAAACAGTTTGTTTTTCTGATCTGTCGGGCCATGAGCTAAGTTACCTCAAAAATATAGAATGTAATCGCGGTTCTGGGAGTGGCTACTAGCACATTCAAAATGGGATTGCTCTTCTGATTTTCGGGAATGGCCTGAAGAGGAATGTTTTTTTTTTGTTGTTCAGGCGGCGGCGGAGACAGCGGAGGACGAACTCCACAGAATTTCCTCCCCGGCGCCTGAAGCCAAGACGAGGGAGGAAACAACGGCGGAGTCGAGGCGTTCTTAGCGCGCGGATAAGCCTGGTTACGGCAGGTTGGCGACGATTGGGCGAGGACAAGTGTTGGTAGTGGATGCTGGATAAATATGTTGCTGCTTTCGATTCTTTGAGAGTGTTTTCGAGGATTCAAAGCCACGAGTATTAAAACGCGATTTTTGTTCATGCTGTTTAGATTCTGCGGAGGGATTCTGCACTTCAAATAAATAATACCTACGTTACATATATAAGTTAACATACTGATTATGCTGGCGACCTTGACTTGTCCAGTTAGTAGTTCAGTCAGATTTATGGCAGTGCCAGGCTATCATGAATCTTCTAAACCCGCCATGTGTAACGTTTTAGACGGCGTGGAGGGTCGCCTTCAGAAGTGGGCTTGTATTTTGTGCTTGTATACATTCTCGACCGACAAGTTGCAATGAACCGGGCCGATTCCCCAAATTTACCCCGCACAGCAAGAACATATATAGTTATACAACATTCGCCTCTTCGGCTGGTCATTCAACAACAATACATCCCATCCCACCTTTAAAGCTACAACTATTTAATACTCAGTTCCATTAACCCAGCTTCACTTACACAGCAGCACCTACCTCAAATATCTCCCTCGACGAGCTCTACCAACAGTACAAATGGTCGGCAAAGTCCCCCCGTCCGGCGTCTGGTGCCCCGCCGTGACTTTCTTCGACCCCGCAACCGACACCCTCGACCTTCCTAGCCAAAAGAAATACTACGCCTACCTCTCCAAGTCCGGGCTCGCGGGCCTCGTCATCCTAGGCACAAATGCGGAAGCTTTCCTCCTAACCCGCGAGGAGCGCGCACAGCTCATCGCCGCCGCGCGGGAGGCCGTCGGGCCCGACTTCCCCATCATGGCCGGTGTCGGCGCCCATTCCACCCGCCAGGTCCTCGAACACATTAGCGACGCAGCGGCTGCAGGGGCCAATTACGTCCTCGTGCTGCCGCCCGCATACTTCGGCAAGGCCACGACGCCCTCGGTGATCAAGTCATTTTTCACGGACGTTGCTACCAACTCGCCGCTGCCTGTGCTCATATATAACTTCCCTGGCGTCTGTAATGGTGTCGATATGGATTCCGAACTTATCGCGGCGCTCGCGAGGCAGAATGAGAATATCGTGGGCGTAAAGCTCACGTGTGCAAGCGTGGGGAAGATCACACGGTTATCTGCATGTATGACGCCGGAGTCCTTTGCGATCTTCGGCGGGCAGTCCGATTTCTTGATTGGGGGCCTCAGCGTGGGGTCTGCGGGGTGCATTGCTGCATTTGCGAATGTGTTTCCTAAGACGATTTCGAGGATATATGAATTGTATAAAAAAGGGGAGGTGGCGGAGGCTTTGCGGATTCATAGGATTGCGGCGCTGGCGGAGTCGCCGTGCAAATCGGGGATTGCGTCGACTAAATATGCGGCTGCTATCTACTCGGCGAAGAGGGCGGGAATTGAGGGTGCGGAGGAGAAATTGAGACCGCGACGGCCGTATGAGCCGCCTTCAGAGGAGGCGAAGGAAGCTATTAGGACAGCCATGGCGTTGATGGAGTCTATTGAGAATGGAGTTTAAGCGCTCGGTAATCGGGTAGCTGCCGCCTGCTGGGGTTTGCGCAGAGGAGTAGCCGTGGCGGGAGACGTATGCAAGGGATGCCGAGAGCTACTAGTGTAGGCACATAGGCGTCTTCACATGTTAAAAACGAAACAAAAGTCGTGTCATTCTTAATAAGTACCTATAGACTACAAAATAAAAGCAACGGTTGAGAGCTTATCTACTTATCCCCTCACGGGTGTTAAAAAGGTCCAGGATTCAAAGGGTTGAATATTGTTTTTTTAAATACCAATGGCCGTGGGAGGAATCGCTGCAGGTTTCTGTGATGACAAACGAAAGAGAAGAGCTTCAATGTGAATTGTTATCCATATCTCGGGTACGGTCCCTGGAGTGACATCATAGCGAGCGAAAAGGGTTCCATTTACCCGGTCCTGGGCTCAAGGATTCCGAACGAAATGTAAAGTAGTTGTGCAATAACGGCCCAGCAAAATCAATACCACTGGCTATTTAAAGGTACCTAGTTCATCAAATAGAATCCTCATATATTGATCGATACCGAGCTATCTTAACCTTAAAATGATTCATCAGGCACCATAGGGAGCACCTGATGATGATCAAGGCATTCTACGCGCATTAGAATTAGTGTCTGAAGCTCCGAAATGGTCCGCACGTGAGGATGAGGATTGGATGATAGTGATCTATCCCATCCTATATGCATGGACATTATATATAGAACGATGAATTATCGGGAGGGATCTGAGTAAATTGAGTTGGGCAGATGGGGGGCAAAGCGTACAACTCACGGGATACAAAATTGGGTCCTGAGATAATTGCCCATGATTTTCCGGAGCATTTTTCATTCATTTGCTGTTGTCAGTTTAATTAAAATAGAATAATAGATATGATCATTCTTCATTCAATTTCCTGAGATTCATTCATATTTCAATATCAAAAAAATATCAGAGGTTGAAAAGAAGAATATTACTAGTGGTATTTGAGAACAGAATACCCGTATCGGCTAGGACTATTTCGGAATAGCACGCGTCCCACGCCGGAAATACCGAAGCCGAGACCGCATGATACCCTTTTGGGCGCGCGCAATCAACATGGAAAGAGCAACGA
>JAFEJD010000082.1:0-13270 GCA_018296065.1 Blastomyces percursus
ATGTTGTTTGTTTTCTTTTATCGCACGAGAACGAGTCAAGACGCCAGTCCCAATAGGGGATAGCTCCGACTTGGCACCGGATTAGGTTAGCGTTCTCGGGCTTCTAGTTGTCCCGCACCAGAGTCACCATGAAGGCGCTCTTTGCCACGTATCCTCCTAGCTAGCTAATCGGATAATAGATGGATGCTCCAACAATAACCTACCTAACCCAAACCCCCCGATACCTATTCGAATCCTTACCTTACATGTATTCCTTCCGTATATCGGAATCCTTATCTTATTCCTTCCCTTTCTCTGCGCAGGCTTTGTTTATTGTTTTGATTCTTTATTTCCTTATAAGTAATCCTTCTTTGCTGCTCTTTTTCTTTTTCTTTGTATGTATGTATGTATGTATGTATGTATGTATGTATGTATGTATGTATGTATGTATGTATGTATGTATGTATGTATGTATGTATGTATGTATGTATGTATGTATGTATGTATGTATGTATGTATGTAGTACAACATGGAATAACTACGATAATCTCAATCCTTCAAATTCTTGACCTTAATTGACTATAATAATAATAATCCTACGGGGTCCTTGTGGCTTACGTAACGAATCCTTCTAGTTATGTCTTGCTGCTTTTAGTCACTGCATGGCCACTCAAACCAGCGACAGGTCTTTCCGCTTTTGGTTCTCTAGAATCTTTTCCGGCCAAAAGCCTCTTTTTCACCCCAACTTCACCAGCATAACGGCTATACAAGCGCTGCGTCAATCCATTGAACAATCGCTTTGGCGGGCCATTGACCACGGCAAAGAAACTTTGTGCCACAATGGCCTCCTCTTCCTCCTTCTGCTGGGGCTGCTTTTCGAAGCTTCGCCCAGCAGCACCCCGTCTGTTGCAGCCGCCCTCCGTCCTCCGAGTCGCTCCCTTCCACACCACCGCTCCCGCGCTTGCATTGCCCATGAAAAAGAAGCCAGGTTCAGGTCGCTCAGAAGGCCCCAAGTTTCGTGAATCCCGGTCCGCTCGAATTAACAAAAAGGCGAAGCGTGAGAAGCCTCGCCCGCCGGCCGTGGGCGAACGTAGAGCAGCTAGAGAACGCATTGTGCTCAGCAACACCAACGCCCTCGAGGTCCCAGATATGCAAGAGCTGTCTGTTGAGAATATGACAAATGCCGAATTACGCGGCCGTATTGTTGCACTACCTATGGCGCTGGTGGATCGATTGAGGGGCGCTCGCGCCTTCAAAACCACCCAGGGCTGGAGCTTGTTTAGAAGACCTGGTACTCTCATTAGAGAGGAGACGCTCGAGCTGGGGAAGTTAATCAGTGGCATTGGGAACGACGAGAGCGAAATTAAGGGGAAAACTGTAAAGAGAATCATTACTGGCGACAAGGGGACCGGGAAGAGTGTCCATTTGACGCAGGCCATGACCTTGGCCATGTTGAACAACTGGGTTACTGTCACCATTCCTGAAGGTAAGAGGCTTCTTGAATTATCCTTCCACCCATGCGCCCATTTTACTAAACCGTTACGCGCTTTATTTTCGTTTTAAATAGCCCAGGACCTCACGATCGCACATACCGCATACGCTCCCTCCACCACAGATCCAGGACAATATGTGCAAAAGGATGCAGTGGCTGCACTGCTGCAGCGCATGGTTACTGCCAACGGGCCTGTGCTTGCCGAACTTCATATTTCACAAGAACACTCGAATTTGAAGGCGCCATTTCGCCCCGAGATGAACCTTGAGCAATTAGCCAAGCTGGGAATAGATGATACTGCCCACGCCTGGTCGGTATTCCAAGCTCTGTGGTCCGAATTAACAGCAACCAATGCCACTGCCGATGCTGAGGGCCAAAAGCCTTTCGCTTCCCGCCCACCAATCCTGGTCACAGTCGATGGCCTTGCGCACTGGATGGCGAATTCCAAATACCGCACTGCCGAGTATGAAGTTATCCACGCTCACGATCTCGCACTTGTCAACCACTTTCTTTCCCTGCTATCGTCAAACCGCTCCTTTCCAGCGCTCCCCAACGGCGGGCTCCTCCTCTACTCTACATCTACATCAAATACACCAAATATCTACACATTCGATGTCTTGCTCAAGCAACTCGCTGCTCGCACCTCTGGCATACCTGCAGACTCGCCGGAATTCCCTACCGCTGATCCATACCGCCGCCCTGACTCACGAGTCCTCGCCTTACTAGATGATGCAAAAGATCTGACGACGCAAAGGCTCACTGGTCTAGGCAGGGAAGATTCGAAGGGCTTGCTTGAATACTTTGCGCTCAGCGGCATCCTGAGAGAAAAGGTCACCGAAGAATTTGTCAGCGAGAAATGGACGTTGTCTGGAATGGGGATCGTCGGTGAGCTAGAGAAGTTGGGAAAGAGAGTGAGAGTACCACCTCCAATTCCTATGTCGGCTGCGAACTGAACTCTTCAATAAATTGGAATTCCCTCCGCCATTGTACGACATGCCGGATTTGAGTTCGTTTCGAGGTTCGTCGTGTATTTTACTTTATTTTATTTACTATTACGATATTATTCCCTTATGTTGTCTATTTTATTTCATTTTCGTTTGACCTCTGAGAGCATTTGGTTGAATATACTTGACCAAGATTGCTATCCCCCCTGGACCAGATCGCTGTCTTTGTGTTACTCCCTTTATCGTGTTCGATATTATGTTGTATAGTACATTTTTCCTCTGCATTGTTGTCATTCTTAAGGTTTAAAAAATAGAAATTGGTGTCTCTAGGTTTGATCGCTTTCCTATCGAACAATTTATCACTATTGTTCAACTTTTATCCTCTTTGATACACGGCATGTCCACTTTTCCCCCGAAGACGAGTTTGTGGAAAGAGCTGTTACGCATTCCATATTACACGACTACTGGGAGAAAGACTGGCCTATTACACAACTATCAACATAATGTGTTGCAACACCGTCACTGCTGGGATCTGGCCAAACCTGCGTGATCTTCCACGCGCAAGTAATCGACAATAACTATCGCTTTCCTGTACCACTGAGGTTTGACTTCCTGACCTCTGAAAGGGCGGTCATCGTCGTTGTAGTCGTGGATAAAGAACTACTCCCTTTTAGCCCCAGGTCCTCTTGTTGGCAAATGCACATATGCATTTACTAAAACACACTTCAATATGGCCGCTTCAACTATTCCATCAGAGGCCTCTTCATCTCACCTAAGGCAAACCCCCCGCCCCATCCCTCTCACATCCCCGATAATACCGGAAAGATATGCATCACTACTCGCTCCCACAAGCCCAACTGCTCTTGAGCATAAACGAGCCAATTTAATCTTCGTCCCGTCAACAATGATACAACTTTGCGGCACAACTTCGAGCGTACCCGATATTCTCAAATTTAAACTCCAACAATGCCGCACAGAACTGGATTATTTGAGATGCTACCAGGAAAGTCTCCGCCAGGCATTGGTCGAGAAGACGTCCTTAAGCGAAAAGGATTATCAGGATGAAATGGTCGCCGTGGATCGTAGATGCCGCCCACTCGTCGAGGAATTCCGCATCCTTACTCGTCAGCAAAGAGCTATGAAGCAGGACCTAGAAGATGAACTGAAGCCGAAGCGCCATGGGGGGATAAAGACTGATAAAGAGGTAGATGAGGCAGACACGGACGATGACCAGCAACTACAAGCCCTTTCGCTACTAGAGAGAGCATACGCGGTGGCTCTACTTTCCAAGTCTATGTCTGACGAGATAACAGGAAGGCATGTGGGTCTCAGGCTGGCGAAGTTCCTCCGCGACGTTTTGGCGTATCACGCTGCATCGCGGCTGGAAGGAAGGGAATACCAGATGTACTGTCACGTTACGGGCGAGTGGGAGGCAGGGAGTGTGAAAGTGATACATCTTGCGCCGAGGGGCATGAGAGGAGATGAACTAGCGTATCTCTTCGGCGACAGTGGGGTGGCGGTAGAGGATCGCAAGAATGGTGAGAGGGGACAATCCGTAGATAAGGGAGTTTTGCTAAGACAAACGGTGGTCATCTGGATTACGCTGCATGCGAGGATTGAAGAGGCAGTGGATGCGGGAGCAATTGCTATTGTGCCAAACATGCCGGCGGAAAATGCAGCAACCCCAACCGAGTGCAGATGTGTTCTGGCAAAAGTCACCGAGATTGCATTTTCAGTCGCGACTTGACAGGCCATGCTTCACGGTGGAACGTAAGTGCAACTGTTATTCTATTGTGTATGCAGTTGGCCATACTCATGATACATTATGTTGCTGATACCGCAACGGCAGGAACTGGATGGTAAACCGCTGGCCTTCCTAACGAGCTCAAACCGACCCACAACTCGATTCCTCTTCTTCCTTTTCATCATGACTTGTCTCCAAGCCAAAATTCAGGGGAACGTAGAGTGGACTGAAAAGATTGAGACGACCACAGCCCATGACCTCTGGCCATTGTCGGGGTCAGGAGGGTACCTGGAAAAGGAATCTCTGCTATCCATCACACGGAATATTTCCGGTTTTGAGCTTCCGGCTTCGTTGTATGAGGAGTTCATGTTCGATGGAGAAAATCCAGCGACGGATCCGGATTATAACACCGTTCTATCGATGCGGCTTCGTGAGGTGTTGGTTGGTGGATGAAGGGGTTGAGCATTAGGAACAGTGAGAAGTTCGGGGAGGAACTCAGATTGGTTGATAGTGTTGGGGAATTGGAAATAGGAACAGAGTAAGGGTGGTATATTTTATTCTCATCAGGTTGCGGTTAACAGTGAATTAGACTATGTCAGTCAAGGTGTAGGGATTGTTATATAGCCGCATTAATTATTAAATTAGAGATTGGAATCTGTAATGATCATACCTGCCATCAAGTTAGTGGGTGGTACATGGAAAACAAAATATAAAACAATTAGTCTTAATCAGTACGAAGCTCAAAGAGAGTAGAAAAGCGCTATAAGTTGTATCCAAAACGAGTCTATCTCTAAGTCACTGCGAGTACAAAGCAATCCAATGTCTGACTATCCTCCCTACACCAGCAAGCAACGCAAGAACGTGGATATACAGTAGAAGTAAAGAAATGTTGCAATGATATATACAATACATGGGAACGACACAACCAAAAAACATTACATCAAACTCGTCCTTCCTCCAATCTCCCGTCCACCCTCGCCAGTAGGCATCTCCCCGTTCCTCCCAACAACAAACTCTCTATAAATAGCTTCGAGGCGCTTACGCTCCACGTCACTAATCGAACAACGAGTGGTTGCGAGAGATCGTTCTATATGTGGCCAGCAGATATGGATATCGTTGCCAGCGTCGTTATCGGCATCAGCGATGCCTTTGGGACCGTTTGTGGCTGCGTCAGCTGATGGGTCCGATACCTCCAGTTGGCGTTGGCGTTGGCGTTTGCGGTCTTGTTTAATTGCTTCGAGTCTCGTAGCCACAACCGCAGGGGGTGGTAGGGAGGGTGAAGAGCTGTTGGTTGGGCGATTCCGAGATGTTACCGCTGTGGCATGTTCGTCCGAGGAGTAGAGGAACTGTATGAAGGATTTGCTGGCAGATTTTTCTGGGCTGGCACTGGTGCCATTGACGCTTGGGTTTACGCCGTTTGTTATTGCTGGTGCTTTCGATTTATTTTGTGGGTTAGTGGAGTCGGAGGATCGGTCACCCAGCGCGTCATGGATGGCTTCGAGATGTGCGTTGTAAACAACCGCCTGCAGGTCAGCGCCAGAGTATCCTTGAGTTCGATCTGCTATTTCTCCGACACGCGCCATTACTTCGTCGCTAAGTTTAAGCTGTTTGCTCAATGCCTGGATGATATCCACTCGATCTGAGTGGGAAGGCATGTCACATAGAAGAGACTTATCGAGGCGTCCGGGGCGGAGCAATGCAGGATCGATGAGGTCCGGTCGGGACGTAGCTGCTAGGACATATACTCCTGAAAGGCCTTCTGCTCCGTCCATCTGGGTAAGAAGCTGATTGACTACTCTGTCAGTAACCCCAGTAGAGTCATGACCCCGCTTTGGCGCGATACTGTCAAATTCATCGAAGAAAAGGACGCAAGGCCTGGCAGCCTCTGCTCTCTCGAATAGGTCGCGGACGCTCTTTTCACTTGCACCAATATATTTGTTGAGGATCTCGGGACCCTTTACGCTGATGAAGTTAAGTCCACATTCCCCAGCCACCGCACTTGCGAGAAGTGTTTTCCCGCAGCCAGGGAAACCGTATAGCAAAAGGCCAGAGCGTAAGCGGAGTGGACATTGAGCAAATATTGGCGCATAAGTTGTGGGATATTGTAGGGTTTCAAGGAGAGTTTTTCTAGTTTCATGAAGCCCTCCAATGGACGAAAAAGTGGTTGAGGAGGATGTCAGTGTGACGTTGCGGAGAGAGGCGGGTGTGAAGCCCTTGAGCGCGCGAGCGAAATCTTCCGTGCCTAAGGTGATCGTCGTAGATGTAGACAACGTATCTTGAACCGAACGGATCAAAGCTTCGTTCCTTGCACGAGCAGTTAATAGGACGAGGTCGCCGGGCATGTATCCGTCTGTCTTCCCAGCTAAGTCAAGAAAATCTAGGTCTCGGCTAAGAACGAAACCATCAGATTGTCCCGCTGAACCTGGTCGGCTGCCAGGATCTGAAAGGTCAAGCCAGGTGTCTTGGGTGGAAGTGCTTGGGCTCCTTACATGACCATTGGCCGCGTTCTGGAGTTTGCTAACTGGTTCGTCCGCTGCCATTAATTTTTCCAGAACCATTCTTCTTCCATCCTTGTTTGGCGCCTTCAAATTAACGATTTCCCGTACAACATGGCCTCCAACAATAACATTATTGAGCGACTGCTTCGCCTGTGCCGTTGCAAGTAAAACGACAGAAGAGCTAGCTGAACAAAATTCTCGGACAGTTGAACAGACAATCTCACTAATTTGGCGGCTCCTTCCGTTCTCACCGCCAACCTGAAGCTCAGTTTCTACTGGGCAGAGACGATCCAGGTCATCTAAAATCACAATTGACTGGCCACCTTGTCTAGCACACCAGGATGCCGAGAGGAAAAGTCGATGGAATGTTTCCTTAATTGTAGAGATGCGCGTTTCATCTGTCACTAGCTTGCGGCAAGAGAAGTAGGATACATTGAAGAGGTAATCCTCGCGTAAACTGTGGGCTAACAAGTAACATAGAGATGTTTTGCCAGCACCCAACCCACCGGTGAGAAGAATCGAGGATGATCGAGTAAGGTTTGAGATACAGTTTTCGATAATTGGATCTATCCCCACCATCTCAGGTGCCTTGTCCGTGATCGGATCTGTCGAGGGAGCGGACGAAGGGACTCCGTCCTGCGGCTTTGGGATTTCTGGCTGAATATCCAGCGTCGCTCTACATTCCGAGCCGAGAAGCCACGCTACCTTACCAGACTCTGATTGCGAGTTTAAAGGAGGGTCGAAACGAAGAATTCCCCCTTCGAACTCGAAGGACGTGGTCTGGTTTTCAAGCTTGGGCAAAATCATCCCATCGGTTATGGGGCCCGCTAGGACACCTGAATAAGAGCCCAGACTGCCGTATAACAACTTGATGCGTTTACTCAAAGCATCCCGGTAAGCAGAGGAATTACCGCCAAATTTTAATCCGTCCTTCTTCTTCGATGATTCAGATGAAAAAGGGAAAAGCTTAATGGATTTTAGCGAAGATTGCTGAATTTGAGGCGGGGCCGCCTCAACGCGAACAATTCCTCCGACCATTCCATCAGATCCAAGCGAAGCGCAGATATGAGATGAGAGCGCGACATGTTGGCAATCAGGACTATCATCCCATGGGAGAACCCTAGCTACAATGTTCTTCGAAGGCTTTCCTGCATCGGAAGACTCTAGGTCTTTTTGGTGCTGCTGCTGTTGTGGATCGACAGGCGGGAGTAATCCCGCCGGGATAACAATAGAAACGCATGCCCACACTGTTCCACGGAGCTCATTTTTCGAAAGAATACCTCGATCAACCCATATCCTAAACCCTTCGTTTTTCTGGGTCTCCGGGTCGTCGTCAAACCAATCCTGGGCAAGGCGCCGATCCACACCTCGAAGATAAACTGCGCCGCGCGACGCGGAATCGGAATGGCTACTCTTTGGGCGAGCAGTGCTCCCACTACTACGGCCACTTATACTCTTCCGACCGGCGCTAGTAGCGCTTCTATTTTCGCTGCGCGAATGCCTGTTGGATTTTGGGCGGACCTTTGGAGCAACTATAACTTCAGCATCGGGTGCGATTTTGGCAAACGAAGAGGTAGTGGGCACAGGTGGTGTCAGGGATGTGATGGTAATATTGGCCGTCGAGGTGGGTGATAGGTGTAAAGTGAGCGGATGGGAATGGGGTAGCTGCCCAGCTGTAGGACCGCTATAAGCAGGGTTTGGAAGGGCACGAATTTGAGACATGAGGTTAAGTTCTAGGAAGGTGGCGTGCAATTCAATAACTACTGGTGGTTAGCTAGCGTTGTGTGGGAGGAAATCCTAGGAGCTCCAAGACCTACTCTCCCAATCAGCTGGTGTTAAAGGCTCAATGTTGACAGTGTGCGCCACCGGGGGGTCGATATGTAGCAACAGGCCGACCTATTCGGCAGTTAGCAGAGTGATGTTAGATTCTTGAGCCTGTGTATGGTAATTACCCGCTGGCCATCACTCAAACCCAAAACTCTTGCGAAGGTAGAATCAAGTTCAACTGTCGGGATCTCCTGCTCCCTCGAGGAACCTCTTGCACCGTTTATTCCGTCTCTGCTGACTACAGGGGCAAGCCTTCGTTTACTTGGCATGCCTGTCCAGCCAACGTACGAGCTTTTTTGCGACTGGCCGGCATTCGATTGGGAATTTGATGCGCCGGAGGTAGGGCGGTGTTGAAGCTGGACAACGACATTTTGGGCAGGCTGCAAAACGCAACGGAACTCATTAGATTACTAGACGAAGAAACAGGCATTAAATATCCTTACCGTATTTGCGTTCACTAATAATGACACCAGCGATGGCGGCAAGTTAACAAGGCAGTTCTTGAGCGGCACAAGGGCGACCTCCGCGGTGGTGGATGTCTTCCTGCTAACAGGAGCCATGGTGGACAATTATCAAAAAAGTTTACCCTTGCATATGCATCTATAGAATAAAATGAAGCACCAGCGGAGGGAAAAGAAGCTATAGGAAAAAGCTATAACTGTTGTAGCTGCTGTAACCGGTGTAGAAATTGAAATCTGTGGTTGACTCTGAGACGTTTCTTCGGCTCGTGACGATCAATGCCTTGTCCTGGGCCGAGTGTCGGGCCGAAGCATAATCCGCGCCGAATAACACTAGTCCCAATATGTGTTAGGCGCTCCTAAACGCGTTCACGTCGCGTAAACGCGTGTAAACAAGCTCTTTAACCCTTTTGGGAACGCAGCTTAGACCTCGAACTCTTTAATTGCACAAACTGCGGCAACTCAATAGAAGCCATCCTCTGTTTCACACTCTCCAAACTCGAATAATTGCCGCTAAAGCCATAGGAACCATTTTCCCCTCGTTTCTCATACCTACATCTGTTTTCTTGTTTTCTTCGGTGAATCCTCTGCCATGGCGCTACTCCAGTATCGCGCACCCGTCAAGTATGCGGTCCAGCAAGAGATTTTCAAGGACTTCCTTGAGACTTTTAAGAGCTTCGAATCAGCCTCAGAGACCGCGGCCACCGAAGCGATTGAAGGCCTTCATATCGATGGCGATGACACGAGCGACGAGTTCGATTTCATGGACGATGTTGACGGTCAACGCACAAGAACTACGCGATTAAAGGAGCCGAAATTGAAGTATATGCAGATGCTGCAAGAAGTTGCGGATCGGACAAGGTCCAATATTCTTATAGAATTGGATGATCTAGACACAGTAGGATGGACCTTACGCAATGTTCTCCCCATTAACCTTTCTAACGCGGTGGTAATTATAGTATGTCAAATCCCTACCCGATGGACCTGATTCAAACATTCTCGACAACATCGAAGGTAATGCGAAGCGATACATTGATGTATTCTCTGATGCGGTTGACGAAATAATGCCGAAGGAGACCAGAGAAGTCTCGTGAGTTATTCGTCTGATATCGTTCATATGCCAAATTCGAGATAGAAGCATGCCTAAATTGAATTGTCCCTACAGATTTAAAGATGATGTCCTTGATATAATCATGTCTCAACGAGAGCGAAGAAACGAAACAATGACCCTGGCAGCTGAAGCAGACCCTGATTCTGAAGCTGGCATGCCACCTTCAATTTTCCCTCCCGAACTGACCCGCCGCTATACCCTGAACTTCAAGCCATTGACCGCTTCAGGCTCAAGCACTGATCGAAGCAAGGCAATGGCCGTCCGCCATGTTCGTGGCGAACACCTTGGCCACCTTATTACTGTGCGAGGCATTACGACAAGGGTTTCAGACGTCAAGCCTACTGTCAAAATAAACGCCTACTCTTGCGATCGTTGCGGATCAGAAGTTTTCCAACCTGTCGTCACAAAGCAATTTGCCCCCCTTTTTGAGTGCCCATCTGCTGAATGCACACAGAATAACACCAAGGGCCAACTATTTCTTTCCACCAGGGCTTCAAAATTCGTTCCATTCCAAGAAATTAAAATTCAGGAAATGGCAGATCAAGTCCCCGTTGGCCACATTCCGCGCACTCTAACTGTCCACTGTAATGGAAGTCTTGTAAGACAGGTTAATCCTGGTGATGTGGTTGATATTGCTGGCATCTTCCTCCCAATACCCTACACTGGATTTAGGGCCATCAAAGCCGGCCTGCTTACAGATACCTATCTTGAAGCCCAGCACATAACTCAGCATAAAAAGGCCTATGAGAATCTTGTCATGGACTCGCGAACCCTCCAGAAAATTACTCAACATCAAAGCTCAGGAAACATGTACGAATACCTCTCTCGATCCATTGCACCTGAAATATACGGTCATCTTGACGTGAAAAAAGCGCTGCTTTTACTTTTGATTGGAGGAGTCACTAAAGAGATGGGTGATGGAATGCGTATTCGTGGTGACATCAATATCTGTCTTATGGGTGATCCCGGTGTTGCCAAATCTCAGCTATTAAAATATATCACTAAGGTTGCTCCCCGTGGTGTTTATACTACTGGTCGCGGAAGTAGTGGTGTGGGTCTTACAGCAGCGGTGATGCGGGATCCAGTTACAGACGAGATGGTGCTAGAAGGGGGTGCTTTGGTCTTAGCGGACAATGGCGTATGTTGTATTGACGAATTCGATAAAATGGACGATGGTGACCGGACTGCAATTCATGAGGTCATGGAACAGCAAACGATATCCATTTCCAAAGCGGGCATTTCAACCACTCTCAATGCTCGTACCTCAATTCTTGCAGCGGCCAATCCCCTCTATGGCCGATATAACCCGCGTATATCTCCCGTTGAGAACATTAACCTCCCAGCCGCCCTTCTCTCTCGATTCGATGTCCTTTTCTTGATGCTGGATACTCCTTCTCGCGATGCCGATGAGGAGCTTGCTAACCACGTCGCATACGTTCATATGCACAACAAGCATCCCGAAACAGATGACAATAACGTGGTCTTCACACCCCACGAGGTCCGACAATATATCGCCAAAGCACGTACTTTCCGCCCCAATGTCCCCAAGCGAGTATCCGAGTACATGGTTGGCTCCTACGTCCGGCTGCGCCAGGAACAAAAACGTGACGAGGCCAACAAAAAACAATTCTCACACACGTCTCCGCGTACACTACTAGGCATACTCCGTCTGTCACAAGCTCTTGCCCGCCTCCGCTTCAGCGAGGATGTAATCACAGAAGATGTGGATGAGGCCCTCCGTCTAACCGCGGTAAGCAAGGCGAGCTTATATCATGATTCCCAAGGAGGTGAAGATCAGAGCCCCATGAGCAAGATCTACAATCTCATCAGGGGTATGCGAGAGAGTGGTGCCGCAGCCGTGGAAGATGGGAATGAAGGGGAGCTGAGCGTACGGAGAGTAAGAGAACGGGTCCTCGCGAAGGGTTTCACGGATGACCAACTAAGTCAGACCATTGAGGAATATGCAAAACTCAATGTGCGTTTTATTGTTTCCCTTGCTCTCGTCCTTCATTCTAGTTCCCGTATTCTCCTAACACTTCTCCTTCCCACTTTCTAGGTCTGGCAAATTATTAGCAATGGAACGCGCCTTGTTTTCGTTGAGATCGACGATGACGAGATTATGAGCATGATGTGAGAGGGTCGAATACGCGTTCGTGGAAGAATAGCGGGGAGAAGCATTTCTGTCATGGAGAAATATCCTCGAGTGTTGTCCCTTCTAAATTTCGGTGTCACTGATATCACGCTATACTGAAGTACCTGATTTGATCTATTTTGCTTCAAATGCTTCTCGCTTCACGCGCAAGGCCAGGTAGCAATAGGTGTTGGTTTGTTTTATGAATATTGGCATAGGCGTTGATACGTGGTAGGAACTAAGAACGTCAAAGAAATTTTTAATTTTTACTTTATTTAGTTTATATAAATATAGGGTGGCCATACCGATACACCCTTTTGTACTATCGATACACCCGTCCACTGTAGATACACCCTTCTTGAACAGGTAGCCCGTTATTAACTACACACCCATCCACACTGTAGATACACCCCTTTCTTCCTAAATAGGTACCTAAGTCCGAGGGGTGAGGGGTGAGCCCACCCACCTGCCAAGTGCGGCTGCCTCCCTGGCCGGGCAAATAAGTGCGGCTTCAAATTCACCTGGAATCAATCCGCGTCCCAATAATTTCAAGGTTATATTGTTTTTCTCTTGCCTACAGCGTTGCCTCTTACTGCGAAAAATCCTCTTACTGCGAGAAATCAATTACGCCCATCTTACTACTCATGTCAGGAGGGCGCACAACAAAGGCCTCATCCTGCCTGTCCTGCGATTGCCCACCACCCCGTCCACCCTGTCCTCCTTGCCCACCTCCTGCGGCCCTCTGACCTCATCCTCTCCCTCCTTGTCCTTGTCCTCGCCCTAGCCCCCGCCCTCGGCCGCGTCCTCGTCCACGTCCACGTCCTGCGCCTCGTCCACGCCCTGCTCCCTGCTCATCAAGTTCAAAGCTTGAGGGCTCCGGCCGAGTACTATAATCCGCAGCCCTCAACCTACCCAGTGCCCCTTGGGGTCGCCCCCTTTGACGAACTTGGTCAGGATCCATAATAAATAATCTGGGGTCTATCGGTGGGAGGTTTTCAACTGGCTTAAGATACCAGTGAGGGTGGAAGTGCGTGACTTGAAGATAGAAGTCCCTATTTTCTCGCATAGCTTCTATCTCATGAGGAC
>JAFEJD010000823.1:0-22382 GCA_018296065.1 Blastomyces percursus
GGTTCCAAGTTGAACATGGGTGGTTAGAGCTGCCTGGGATTCAATAAAAGAGGGGCAATTACAGGAACTTATAAACTGTAGCAGAGATGCCAGCTCGCTGTCAGGCTGTTATACAGGCAGGTGGTGGCCATACTAACTATTAATATGATTCTACGGAGTATTCTGCTTAATGAACGCCCCCCGGACTGAACGTTAGAATGCCACTAAAATAGTAGCGTGGTTCTAACGAAAACACCGGGGTCTACCTGCGTATAGTAGTTTGAGGCTACGGCGGCACAGCAATATGGCGGTTTTTTGATGATTTGAATGACGATTAGAATGACAATCAGTATGACGATCAGTATGATGATTAGTATGATGATTAGTATGGTTATTTGATGGGGGATGCAGCAGTATCCCATTCCAATCAAGTGCGGGGTTCTTCATAATTTCTTATTCTACAGTTGAACGCTATTTTGTATATATGGCTGTGTATACGCTAAACCTTTAACAAAGTAGTGGATTTTTCCGGGTGTAGATATCAATCCCTGGTACATAGGTATAAATATGTAATGTACTGCGTATGTGTCTACCATCCGATATTTTAGTGCTTAGTATTTAGCTCTTACGGGTAGGCAGGCAATCAACCACGTGGCAAAGGCGGATGGATGCTTGTCTAGAGAGGTTTTCAACTTGGATTTCCGCGGCGGTGGTAATGGCCGATTAGTGAATGATGCAGGTGGCATGTAAGTTATAACTTATTTTACGAGCGATAGATGGAGGTGGGCGGGTGGGTTCGGATTCTGCATCGTCCATCATACTGTGTTCCACCTCGTTAATTTGGTATGGAATCAGGGGAAGAGAAAAGGCAAAAGGCGCAAAGAAGAAGTAAGGCCAGGACCATCCATCTCCGTTCTAATTGTTAACATTCGGTATAGTTATACCCTTTCCCCCAACGCTCATCCCCAATGTTTCACCGGGTAGCGGAGCGGTTTACCTTTTTTCGTGTAAACAGTACACCACACTGCAACGAGGTACCACCCAGACTCTGGGAAGTAAAGCAGAAGCTAACAGTAGTCCCTCATCGACCGACGACGGCAGCTGATACAACCAGCCACCAACCCCGTCCCCTCATTCGCACGCCGTACTTCCATACAAATAGCGGCAGGCCGAATAGTAAGGACAAAACCCGGCCAGGGCGAAATACTCAGTTTGGTTCACACACACCTCGAATATGCTAAGGGGGCAAGACAGGGGAAACACAGGAAAGGGGCTGTTTGTTAGGCTCGTTACAAAACAAACTGTCGTGCAGTTATGGCGCTTCCAGGCAATGTCGTGTGGTGTGGCATGACTAGGAAACCGGGGGAGTTAGCAACCATGCGAGTATAGATTTATATTACGCGGTAGAAGGGTTAGGAATGCGTTGGAAACTCAAAGATAAGTAAAGCGTTGCATTCCAGATAATTGGATCGAAACTCTCAGGTCGACCCGCCAACTCAGCTAGTCACTCGATACTCAGCAGTTCATTTGCACACTTATCGATAGCTGCTCAAGAAGCAATAATTCCAGGAATCGCAAGTTAGATGTGAGATTTAGGAGGAAGCTGTTGACTCTGTTGTTAGACATTATGGAAAACGATTAATTAATCATGTACTAAACTGTGAACCAGCCAGTTTGTTCAGCGAACAGGTAAACGCAGTGCAACCCCTTTCAACAGAATAGGTAGTAATGAAAAATCCAAAGGCGCGAGGGGATTGGGAAGGGCAACGTACGGGATATCATAGTTGCAGCCGCTCTGAAGAGTAGTCAAAGGTCGGATCGATGGTTGGATAACATCAACAGCCAGAGTGATCATGCGATGGGGAAAAACTGCAGCAGACGATCTTCCTCCGTCAAGCTTCTGACTTTCCATGTAGACATAGACACCACTGTTGAACCGTCTTCTTACGAAATCCTTGGTCATGTATTCGGAGGACGAGTGGTCGTGAAAACACGTAGAATTAGAAAACAGCGAGTCGATGCTTGTTGAAACTTGAAAGACGCGCATGTGGACTACGACAGTCACCGTTGGTCTGAGTATCCAGCAATGAAGCCTCCAGTAAACAACCTAAAAGAGAGCGGCTAGGTTTATCAGCAGTACAGCTTTAGCTAACTAATCAAAGGAACAGAGAGAGAATCTTGTTGAAAAAGGAGTGGGAATGTTTTGCTGTGCGGAAAAACCAAGTCTCTCCTCTCACACCCGCGTGCAAGTGCAGAGATACCGCTCGCGCCGGCATGTGCCAACAAAAAAAAAAAAAAAAAAAAAAAAAAAAAAAACGAAAAAAAGAGAGAGTGAGAGAGAAGAGACGCAAGGAACGTTCTGTTCACTTTAGGAAATAGCAAACTACGTACGTCCATGGATTCCAAACGAGGAACTAGACGTTGCTGGCTTTCAAATGGTCTTCTTGTTCTACATATCGTAGACAACGAACGGCCCGATGATGAGCGGGCCAAAAGCGCCAGCCAGGGCTATATCGATAACAGTGTGGTTTAATTTCCGAAGGAGACGTGTTCAACTATGGCCGCAACCGCGGAGAGAGGCCATAAGCCCGCCAGATACAATCCATCCGGTCGAATTTTGGCAGTTGGCTGGTTAGCATCACCAGCTCTTTGGAGCCTTGGAAGCCTTTTGCTAGGCTATTGATAGCCACGTTCCACACATTTCCCCGAAGTGCCCAGCAGCAGCAGGAGGAGGAGAAGAAGAATGACACTCATTATGTTATTGAAGGGGTATTCGTTCTCGGTCAGCGAATATTTAATAATGAGATCCTGTTACCATCCCATCATCATTAAATCCTGCCAGGTGTGGACTTCATTATTCTGCAAGGCGAAATTTTGGGAGGGGGTTCTGTTCTCCCGGCCGAGCGGAATGCATCCGAAAACGCTGGCGGCCATTTCTGATCAGACTGGCGAATACATTAGGAAAATTAGTTTGTTTTGGCCGCGCTTGCCAGTAAAAAGTCTAAATATTTTATTTTCTTTTCCCAACCCAGCCCATCTGATACATTGTCTTGGTGATAGCGGGATTCTGAGTGTTGTAGCGCGGAGTATCGATCTTATCATGGAGAAATTGTGTTTTGCTTGTGAATTATCATCATGCTTCAGAAGGAGCGGAATAGCCAATATATAATCTATGAGTATCTTGCTGAAGATAGCCACTTGCAGAATGCGCATAGAAATATATTACATATCGGTGTATAGCCGTGTATGCATGAGGTTGAAAAGTGTAAACAAGAAAGAAGCGATGAATATGCTGAATTCTTCATGCTGCTTATCTAAATGAACGATTCGCTGGAAGAAAAAAAAAAGTGACAATTTATGATACCTTGTATGTATCAGGAGGTGGGGAATGTATGTTCAAGTGGGGTTCAATCATCATCATAAAGAAAGAAAAGGCCAAGACGGAAGAAACAAATATAAACAAAAAAAGCAAAATGTGCATGCAGTGAAAATGGGGAGAATTTTCTCCAAAGTAAGTCATGCCTGTTTTAGCTGGGTTTCCTCCCGCTGACAAAATATGTCTTGATATACATATGGTTCTTCCGATCGCGGAACTCCGCCTTTACTTTGGCCGAGAGGACCTGGCATTCAGCGTGAGTCCATCCAAGAACTTTACCAATGAAGCCGAAAGCGTACGCTTCAACGCCTAGAAGTGCGTGTTCCAGGAAATAGCGTCCAACCTCCTTGAGTTTGGGGTCTTTGGCCCAGGGACCGATTGGAACCTAGATATCGACAGGTGAGAATGATGCAAACTGATAACGAGGATTTTACAATAGAGTGACAGGAGAAATGGTAAAATGGGAGAAATAGGACGCGGGAAAAAACAAATAATCATACCTTGTAGATTTCCTCACGCACATCCTCGAATCCCGCGTCAATAAGCATTTGCTTAAATTTATGAGCGACGTTGATTTCCTTCCCGAACTTTTTCGCGGCGTCATTACAGAGGATCTGGTACTCGGTGGAGGCAGTGGCCCTTTCCATGGTATCGTCATCGGACGACATCCAAGCCTCAGGTTCCTGAAGCTCCAGCCATCCTCCTGGTTTCAAGTGCTCCATACACTGCCCGAGCAGCTTTTTCCAGTCCCCAATACTTCCACCAATCTGGCGTGAGTGGATAAGATCAAAGGGCTCGTCACGGCTGTAAGCCCAATCGGTTTCAATGTCGTCAACATAGAATTTAACGTTGGGAGCCACCCAGGTCGGCTGAATAGGGCTCAGATCTACCCCTATGGCCTGGGCGGATGGGTATTCATCGCCGAAATCCAGAGCCCAAAGCCCAGTGCCGGTTCCAAGATCCAGTGCCCGCTGAGGGTTAGGCCCGATAGGTGCGCGAAAGAGTTTCCCGTCGAGCAGTAGCAGAAAAACATGATGGAGGAGGTCAAGACGGTCTTGTTCGGTTTCATCGTTGGGGAGAAGATATTCCCCCTTTTTGTAGCCAGTGTATCTACGGCCGTTGGCATACTCGTAATTTAGAATTGAGGATGTGACTGAGGCGCTGTAGGCGGAGGCGTCAGACTCGTCGCCGAAGGTGGAATCTGAAGCGTCATCGTCCACATCGATAATGGGGAGTTCGGGTCTGGGGTTTGCGGCTGCTGCATCAGTGGCCCCCTGTGTGTTTGCGGTACTCATGATGTTGGACTTATTACGAATAGGTGGAAGTTGCGGTTGGATTTTCCAGCATTGAGAGCAGGTTTCGGGTTCCGATTTTCTTTTTCTTTCTTTTTCTTTCTTTTGTGATAAATAGAGAAGGTAAGACTTTCCTCAATCTTTCGGGGCGAGCGGGGCGGGTAGGGGTATTTGGCTGCTGAGGGATCTGGCCGGAGTGGAGTTCTGGCGGAAGCGCTAACGGCTGTTCCCCGTACAAAGTGAGAAAGCAACCGGCGGGGCGAGCGACGAAACTTTCGGCCCGTTGCCAGTTAAAACCCAGTCGGAGTTGGATAGCGCGACAGATTTGGCATTGGGTGCGAGGTTTGATGGCATTAGCATTCGAGACGGCGCCGTTCCAAACCTGCACCAGCACTTATTAGCTATCAAATAGAGAACTCAGTGTGGCCTCCACTGGAACAAGAGGCAAGCAAAGAGTCAAAGAAGACCTGATTAGCACATAAGTTAACGCAACGGAGTTCAAGCGCAAGAAGAGAGACTGAGACACTCACAAACTGACTGAATTTTAGTAGCCTTTCAAGGCACATCAAAATCACCATGGAGGTCAGTCTTCTCTCCCAAGCCAGTCGTGGCTATCTTGTCCTTCCTGGAAACATATAACTAGCATGTTTTATCCTGAAGAACACTGAGTGTAATATTTGAGATGTTTAAGTATGCAGCCATTACTCTGGGTTGCTTCGAATTATTAAATCATGTATCTTGATGGGACCTCAGCAAGACCCCCTTCTTGCAACTGTACTGGAGTATGTTGCTGTTATCGAACACCGTCATACCTCTTACATTTCAAAGATGTCCCGTTCCCTTGCTGCAGGCCCTTGTTTTGAATAGTACAGAGGTTAGGCAAGATGTCTGGTGCTGAACTAAGGGCTTAGAAATCAACTTCCCAAAGCTGCTCAACTCTACATGTACTGTACATCCGGACTCCAACTGTTCTATGATCCACTGACAGCATTTCAGGAGAACACCCAAGCGATACAGAGTAAAGCTCTCCCAAATCGGCAAGCAACAAGAATCAGACATCTCGTCAAGTTTGTGCTCAAGCCAAATTCTCATGAATCAACGGGGAAAATGTAATTGCACACCTTAGGTTGCTCTTCACTGAATGAACCTCTACAGGCTCTCATAAATATGTCAGAGAATAAGTTAAATTGTCCTCTGAGATGTCTGATTTTCTGATTGAAAATGTTGTGAAATTTTTGTACAAAGCTAAGAGCTGTCACTGCCTCTATGCAGAGATGATATTAACACGATTGGACTCAGCAACTTCGTTTCAGAGGACAAGAATCTATTCATGAAATTTGTCTCCTGTTTGTTGTCCCCTTTTTGGTAGGAAGTTTCAGACCAGAAGCTAATGAATGAGATAAACACAAATCGAGCTGTGACTTGCTCTTAGACACGATTTGCACCAGTTGCCAGTGACAGGCGAAAAGAGATTTAGGCGAGTCCAGAACGGATTCCTCACTACCTTAATTCCCAAAGACCCGGTACCGGCCATTTCGATCGCATAGGGGGTAGGTAGGCCAGGAGGGAGAGGTTTCGGATGAACGATCTTTTAACCTTGTGCCGAAGTAGACATAACCTTAACCCTATATCTGTGCCGTATTTCGCCTCATTCCCAACTTCGTACCAGTCTCCTTATTCGCCTGGGGGAATAGATGACTAGGCAGGTAGGTAGTTATTTTTCTATTCCACCTAGCACGGGTTTTTACCCGCTCCGGAAGAGAGAAATAGTTAATTTTAGAAAAAGGCAAGCCTTGGGATTTTATACCCATATTTGAAGTCATGGGCATATTATCCTCGCAGGATCCAACTCGAGATGCCGAGCATCGACAAATGAGAAAACTAATATATGTAATGTAGAAGCTTGAGGTCGCTCTGGCTACTGTCCAGAGAGGGGACGAAATGGAGACTCTATATTAGCCTTTGAAGGAGAGGGCCTAGTTTCATGTTATCAGTCTTAGGTGCTCAAAATACTGAGTGCAATTAATATTCTGGGTATTTAAGTATGTAGCCATCGCTGGAGGTTGCTTCATATTATCATATCTTGGCAAAATCTCAGCAAAACCTCCCAGCTTGCAACGTGGAGCAAATTATTCATCATGAGATCAATCGCACATAACCTGGTTTATGCATCGGTGCTAGTCTTCTAGAGATCGTCTGGAGGACTGCGGTCGCAGATAGTGGTTTCCGAGTGGTGGAATCCAAAGGCTAAACTCGACTCTAATGGCTTTTTTCACGAGATGGCCCGCTTTTTGGTCGTCAAAAGATCAACCATACGAGGCGTCACTCGGCCGGCCAAGTTTAGCCAAATTGAAAAAAAGGTAGCAAAAAGCATCCAAAAGCTAAACTCGACTCTAATGGCCTTTTTCACGAGATGGCCTACTTTGGTCGTCAAAAGATCAACCATACGAGGCGTCACTCGGCCGGCCAAGTTTAGCCAAATTGAAAAACGGTAACAAAAAGCCAGTCGTATCCTCTCCGTTTCCCCTCACGATGGCACTCCAGATTGCCACACATCAGAGCTATCACGATTCGCGATGGCGGAGGGATCACTCGAGATAATCATCCCCAAAGCCCCTGAAACCCTTGCCGCTGCCTTTCTGGCATGGCTCTGCTACCTAGTCTGTCTCGCTGTATACCGACTATATATCAGTCCTTTGGCTCGGTTTCCAGGTCCCAAGCTCGCAGGGCTTTCCAGATGGTATGAAGCGTGCTACGAGATTGCCCTCCTGGGCCAGTACTCTCGGAAGATCGATCAGATGCACGACAAATATGGTATGCGTGTGATCAGCGATGGTGGTTTCATCACTTGATGGGCAAAGGCCACTGACAGTGCCTCTACATAGGCCCGATTGTCCGAGTTGCGCCCGATGAGCTTCATATCAGAGACAGCCGGTTTTTCGAACAACTTTATGGGCAGGATCCAAAGCTCGATAAACCTGGATGGGCTAACAAGTTTGGCATGAAAGATGTGACCTTTACGACCCCTGAGCACGGCCTTCATCGCGAACGACGAGCGGCGCTTGGTCAAATGTTGGTGGACCATTCCCATTCTCTCATCTATGGCCAGAGTATAAGCTCTTCTAATGCATCCCATAGATTCTCTAGAAGGACGGTTTTGAATTTTGAACCAATTATTCACCAGCATGCGGAGCTTCTTTGTGAGAGAATATCACAGTCTGCAGGGAGCCGGCAGCCGTTAGTTGTTTCGGATGCCTATCCATGTTTCAGCGGCGATACGATCATGAAATATGCTTTGGGGTTCAACTATAAGCAGCTTGAATCTCCGAATTTTGACTCATTCCACAAGGCGTTCCAGGCAATGGGAGCGTCTGGTCACGTCACATCTCAGTTTCCATGGTTCCTTCCGGTAGGTTTAAACAGTCCGTATAACATATATAATATTGCACTCTCAGCCGCTAATTAAGCATAGTTAATAAATGCGTTGCCTGACCGCTTAGTTGAATGGATGCAACCTGCTCTAGCAAGCTTGCTTCAGCTGAAGAAAGTAAGCTCTCTTATCTCTATAGGTGAGGTTATAATAAATGTAGAAGCTGATATACGGATATCAATAGGATCTCTGGGTTTTGACCGCTGGTATCGTTCGAGGAGAAGCTCTCGGTGAGAAAATAACTCCACACTCAACCATATTCCAAGAGATCCTGCAGAGTGACCTTCCGACTGGGGAGAAGTCCCATATTCGTCTGTTTGGGGAAGCACAGAGTGTCTTGGGAGGTGGTATCGAGCCACCAGCGCACGCCCTCAGCGTTGCGACTTTTCATATTGCAAATACTCCTCACATACACCAGAGACTCCGCAGCGAACTTGCGCAGGAATTCCCGGATATCAAGACTTCCCCAAGGCTTTTGGATCTAGAAAGATTGCCATACCTTAAAGCTTGCATCAAGGAGTCCCTTCGTCTTTCGTATGGTCTCTCAGCTCGTAACCCCCGAACCCGAGACCAGCCCTTGCAATATGGAGAGTGGCTGATTCCAGCGCGAACTACCGTCGCAATGACAATTGTCGACGTCCATCATGACGAAAACATATTTCCAAATTCACATTCCTTCATTCCAGAGAGATGGCTGAATGAACCGTGCGCACCTGATGGGCTACCGCTTGAGCGATACCTGGTCGCGTTTGGACGAGGGTCAAGATCGTGTCTCGGGATAAAGTAAGTTCAGTCCACTTTACAACCCATGTTTTTATTTCCGTAACAGTTCCGGGCATCCATCCATGCATAAGAAAATAAGCTCTGTTCTAACGACATGTATAGCCTGGCGTGGGCAGAGTTGTATTTCGCCATGGGCATACTCTTTCGGCGGCTTGACTTCGACCTGCATGAGACAGACATTAGCGATGTTGAGTTGAAGCATGACTTTTTCGTTCCTCGCGCCAAACTTGACTCCAAAGGGGTCCGCGTTTTTGTTTCTAAGGTATCAAATTAGGAGTCGACGAAGTGGCAGAAAGAGACTTGAGGCATGTCCAGCTCATGGATCTCTTTGTTTTCTTAGTTATTTCCTTGCGAGCAATATTTCGGTTTTAATTTTTCAGGTGTTTAGTTGTATTCTTGCTCCTGTCATGAATCACGGCCTTTTTTATTTTCACACATACGCTCGATAGCCAAAGAGCAGCATCGTCTACAAATTACCAGTGTAACTTCAGTGTAACTTTCCCTCGGTGGGCAGAGAAGTGACAACCCCCTGAACAGCAAGGGCTATATTAGCCCTCTGTACATAGTAACTAATTTTTCGAACTTTACCCACTTTTATGCCTTTTCATGTTGATGTTCAAAAAAAAAAAAGAAAAAAAGAAAAAAGAAAAAAAAGAAAGAGAGAAAGAAAGACGTTTCACGTTTCAGAAACAGAAAAGGATATGAAGCTTCAACGAAGAGTTTCCCGGTATGTAACTACTGTACATACCTTGATGGTTCCAACGCTTCGGCTTCCCATTCTCAAATGGCACTCAGGGTTTAACCACAGTCTCATTGAGCATATCCAGGTCTTCAATAGCTTGATTTCATGCCTGCTACCCTGTGGTCCTTGGGGTCTGGCTAGCAAAGGGTGTCACTGGCATAAAACAAAGGCCTGAGAACAATCACACCATCCTGAACCTAAGCTCTGTAATCTCTTGTCATCCTCAGATCAGCCCCTTTTATAGTATTACCTCGGCCTGGGCATATTCCAACGGCACTCAGTGCGCATATACCCGATTTTAACATGAAGCTCACCCCGGGGGTTCAAAGTGAGGAGAGCTTGAGATGAACTTACCCCTGCCAATTTTGAGTTTTTCCGGCCGGCAGGGCTTGTTCAAATACATGTCATTTACAGCTGAAAACAAAAAAGATGGTTTTGTTGTAGTTGCAAACCTGCACTAAAACCACACCCACCATCTGGAGAACGAGCAGTCGTTTCCATAAATTACTTCTTAGGCCATTCATCGTAACTATTGCTCCTCCTTACATAACCCTTATCTTAATCTAACTAACTCACGGTTCCTAATTCCAGCCCAATACCGACTCCTACTCACTCCAAAACCAAGGCGTGAGGTGGATAAACATGTACAGTACAGTACATCGAGCACCACCCAGGTATGTATGATGCGCACAGTGTTCCATTTTCTAATCCAGTTATTATCATGATCCCCCCCATTTGAAGAGAAGATATTCAGAGCATTACGACCAGATTTTCCGCGAATATCTCCTTGGCACGAGGATGGGTCTCTCGCATCCGAGGCGGGTGAGGCGTGGGACAACAAAGCTAAAATTTTCTTAACTGTCCTCACGTCATATTGGACAAAGGTCAATTAACTATGAGACAGAACGGCCAGACGCCTTTGAATCGGCAGCAAAAAGGGTTCAAATGCTGTAGCTCTGACTCTCTGCCAGCCTTGTACTTCTAGCTGCTCACTTCTCGACTGCACAAACACACATTTCTTCCCTTGTTATTTCCGTAGTAGACAGCTCTTTATTCAGGACGAACACTGTGAACAGCAAAACATTTTCCCACTAGCGGGAAGCACTATCCATGAGCCTATCTTGTGTTCCGCTGTTGCAACTATTATTATTGGACTCTGTCGCCGTGTTATGGGTCAGCCATTTCAGCGCGAAAGAGGAGCTCGGCATGGACGAATGGACTTCACGTTAAAGTATTCAGCGGCAGGCGGCCTTGCGATTGCTTGTGTTTCGACCTTCGGAAAAGATGTTGCCTGGAGAGAGCCAGGGATAGTTCCCCAACAGGCAGTATTTGTTGAGGAAGTCAGGACGGTTGTCGGTTTGTTGTCGATATTGACGCTCATGAGATACCGAGGATGCCTCGGAATGACGTCGAAGGGAAGGGAGGGAAATAATAATATATTATTCCCAGTCATATTATTATTTCCAGTCTCTTTTGAGGGTTAACTTCTTCTCCACGATTTCTCGCCGATGACCCATGGGGAAGAGGATCCACATTGATTATGTACGAGATTCGTGGGGGAAATTCTTTCTTCACATGCTGGTGAACCCACCGAGGTGGTGGTCCCAGGGATGCTTTTTTTATAGGTATAAACCACCACCAAAATCCCCTATGGTGGAGGAGGGGAGGGGTTTCCTCTCCGGTTTGAGATACCTTTAATAATACCGTCTTCATTTATTCTACGGACCGACGCATGGAAACATTTGACTGCCCACCATGAATCCCAAAGACTCGATGAAGTCGACCTGGCGCACCGCCAGCCGCGACACATGGACCAGCGACCACTGGGCCATTGAGCTACTCAACGCCCACCCAATAGAACTCAACAAGCCCGTTCCTGTGCATAAAAAGACTGACAAACTCCCCTACATGCCGCAGTGGTCCATGCATCGTTGGGTGCTGTTCTACGCCGCCCTACCGATGGCTGCACATCAGTTGTACTCGTCCTACACCGGCCGGGCCCTGGGGGCGTTTCCGGTGTTCATGCTCTACTTCATGGCATTTAACGCCATGGTCATCTATCAAGTACACATCCTTCGGCGGCTAGGGCATATATGGGGCTTCCTGGACGGCGACAAGCACGAGCGCGACGGCGTGCCGGACGTCGGCATCAGCAAGGTCGTCAAATCGCTGTACAAAACAACCGGCGCGCGAATCATCGTTGCCGCCTGTCTCACTTATAACGCCGATATGGACTACCTCCCGCTCAACGGCACGCACTGGCTGTGGCTCCCTCTGAACGTCGGCGTGTACGGCATCGTGCTTGACTTCTGGTTCTACTGGTACCACCGCGCCATGCACGATGTCAAGTTCCTGTGGAAATTCCACCGCACCCACCACCTCACAAAGCACCCGAACCCGCTCCTCTCCGCCTACGCGGACCACGAGCAGGAGTTTTTCGATATGGTTTGCGTACCTGTCATGGCATACCTTTCACTCAAGATGTTCGGTCTACCCATGGGCTTCTACGATTGGTGGGTGTGCCACGCGTACATTGTTTTTGCAGAAGTGTTTGGGCACAGCGGCCTCCGCATGCATACTAGCGTTCCCTCAACGGCAATGTGGCTGCTGCAGTTGCTTGATGCGGATATTGTGATTGAGGACCACGACTTGCATCACCGTAAAGGTTGGCGCAAGAGCCACAACTATGGCAAGCAGACGAGACTCTGGGATCGCATTTTCGGGACGTGCCTACCGCGGATTGAGTCGGTGGAGGAGAATATCGATTACGAGAATGTTGCGACTATGCCGCTATTTTAGACAGGTTGCGGTCGGGGCCGTTGCGTGGTGCTGTTTGAAATGCTGTTGGAAAGTGATATACCTATTATGAAGATTCATGCCCACATACTATGACACCTCTCTACTTCATATACTTCCCTTACCCGCCTTATAGAACACATGTATATACGATACGTACACACACAAACATACCTAGTGCATACAAAATTGACTAGTTATTTATCCCCTGAAATGTCCTCGTCCTTACTGTTAAAGACGTCCTAAACGCGTAGGGTTCTACTCGGCATAATCTAGTAGTTTCCCCTCGATCGATCGTGGGCGCGCATTCAAAACTTGAGGCTAGATCAATTAGATAACCGTACGAAGCTGTCAAAGGGGCAATAAATCACGGTAGCAGACTTCATACGCGTCTCATTGCTGGATGCGGCTTTACCTACAACATGCTGCTTACCTTTGCGGGGAGCCAGCCATGTGGTTTTATAGGGGCCAGTCCGGCATATTTTGGTCTGCCTCTTTTTGGATACAAGGTACCAAACTGACACTATGCCATATTCAGGCCATACTTTCAGACGGCGGATGACCTCCATCTATAAATGTTATGGGATGACGAGAGAATTGAAGAATTGCTTTGGGGGTTAGCTAACTTAGAGCTACCTTGTCAACTGTACATGAAGGGGGGTGAAACAAGAGAAAATGATCATATTCTGGCAACCACACTTCCGTTTCCTGTCATTTGCGGCCGCTTTTTTCTCTACCGCAATAGTAGTACAGGAGGGCGGAAACCTGGGGGGAATGCCCACCTGCGACAAGTGTATTTCTAAGGAGGATATTCTGGCACCCGGTATTGGATTTGATATTTGCCGATTCATATGGAACTGCTGCCATCCGCTATCATAATGGCTCTGTGGAGAATTTGGCGAGAGTAGGCCCTAGCTATCTTACCCAGTCTCGTAAAGTTATTCTTGAATTTTGAAGGCGAGGAGAGGCATATATATTCCATGACTATAACGTGACGTGATCCGCTATTCCCCGTCACCCGAACGCTGACCCTTAGCCCTAGCCGTATCATTGATCCACTGTCGGCTCCTCAGTGTCCATCGAGCCATTGAAAAGGTCATGGAACTTAGCGGCGTAGGAGAATATATAGAGACGATCCTCCGAGACTTGGACGAGGTTGGTGATGTGAGGGCAGATGGACTTGGGGCACATGATGAGTCTACGACTTGGTGGCTGGGTTAACAACACTTTACCTGTGTTTTAGTATAATCTCTAGCCATTCTTTTATATATGTAATCTAGGCAATCAATGTGTCTCTTCAACCGCCAGATCTGTGTGTCGAAAATGGCCTTTCGCGCTCTGTGCTCTTTACCCACAACATCCCCACAAACCACTCAAGGAAGGTTTCAAATCCTTGATTTAGATCATCTTTGTAGGGATACCAGTGCCATCAAATAATTTCAACTCTGCGAAGAATTCTTCAATTGGATTCAGATTCAGAGAGCATGGTGATAAATATACTAGTTTGACATCAGCTTTCAAACATATTTGGCGCATCTTCCCAGAATGACGAAAGGATATATCATATTTAATAATCAGGACAGACTTTAGCCCAGGTCATCTATCACAGTGCTGGAGAAGCTCTTCCATGAAATCCTCAAAAACCAGGGCATTGATGGGTCCCTGGAAAACACATGAAAAAACAACATCATCTTGAGTATATGCAGGTAGTATCTGATATCTTCAATCATGATGAAATTTGAAGATATGAGCAGGCACTAACTGTATCAAGAGATGATCAATCAGTATATCTAAAGCTGATGATTCTTTTATCACAACCTGATTTGCTCACATAAACAAGCTGAGATGAATGAATACAAAGACTAAAATGAAAATAAACATCTCACAAATCTGAGTTTTGCTTTCTTGCTTTCTGTCAAGCTGTCTTTTCAATAAACCTTGAGAGGAAAGAGCATGTTGAATACTACAGGTTGTCGTTTGCAACTGCAACTTCATCCCGAAGGAAAATGGCTATCTCATCAAGATATGTATTGTACAAATCAGGTTTCTCAAGCAAATGGTCACAAAGAGCTTCCAGCATAATCGGCAAGATGCTGCATGGGCCACCTTTATTTCATAGGGATCTGACAGTGCTGAAGAGTCGCGAATTCGAGCGAGTCCTAGGGACCGCGCGCTTGCTACGGTTGGCGGCTGCGGCTATCTGAGCATTTGGTCAGCGATGTATCGGATCACCTTGAATCATATCGTGGATAAGCCGCAGCTGTGACGATATTGCAATGCTGAGGTCTCTGCCAGAACTACTCGGACGTCTGTGGTTGTCTGGACGAGGAGAGCTGGATGTTGCCCTGAACAAAGGCTGTTTCTGGGGTTTTTTACAAATGCATCGCTGGGGCTATAAATAATTATTTTCGGAGTGCTGTTACTCTCAGTCCGATTTCGAGGTAGGTCCGTTTCGACCTAGGTAGGCCCGGTTGTCCCGAGGTGACGGGGATGCGGATGCGGATGCGAATCCGCGACGCGATCGTGAAGGTGGGCTTGGAGGGCCTTGGGCTGCCGCCAACTTTGATACTTATTGGTGACCATGCAGTTGACCCCATGTTCCAAAGAACACTGGACGAGGTCCTCCGGGATGTGTTTCCGATGCATAGGGATGATACGGATGGGTTGAGGCTCTTGACTATGCTTTCCTAGCGGCAAGGGGAGTAGCTGAGTTCGCGAAGCGATTTTTAGGGGCAACCATGTTCTGCTGGGAACCTCCAGAGTGTGGTGCAAATCGTGCTCAGCTATCGTCGACTGCTTTTAACGGGGGCTATCGTGAGCAGGTTGCTCTGAGAGGGGGGTCATGAATTATGTACGTGCTATATAATAAATTTGGTTTCAGACATTGCTGAAGTTATTGGCGGAATTATCATGGTTGCGGATCTTTGATCCTTTCATTTGAAATATGTTCTATACACAGTTCGCACCTTTACAAATATTGATAATTGATGTACTCGTCGTCGTTGGTCCACCGCACCTCTGGCGTCATGTTAAAAATAACATGCCCAAGAAAAGAAAAGGAATGTACGCCTCTCTTGTCTTTGCGTGTCTTGATCCCTGCTGTAATATTTTCTTTTGTATATGAGGCCTGCTCGACTATTTCCGAAATATGACGCTGCATGCCCGAAGCAATAAGGGGGGATATAATACAATACGAATATCAAAATCTAAACGCCAGTCCACTTATAGATAAAATTCACATCATAAGTTGTTTGAGTCCATTGCCGAATGCGCCCAAAACCCAGTCGAGCCTGCTTGGTAGGCAAAATGGAAATTCAAACCGAACAAACAGTTAACCATTTGTTTGCCTGAAAATGTGCCGTCAACATATATTTACAAATAATGAACGCAAGATGCAAAGTGATATGCAACCACGACGTGGGTTGGAGGGTACATAAAGTACTTACGGTTCAGGGTGTATTTCAACGGGAGGGGATGACCCAGGGCTGATCTGCCTCCCATTCTGGGATACTTTGTTCGTTACGCTTTCATCCACCTCCACCTTGCCTGAAACGGACTCGTTAGGATTTTTCATGGGGTCCATGATGCTATTATTTCCCGCTCCATCTTGGCCCCCTTTCTCTCCGCGGCCGTCACCCTTGTCGTCATCATGTGCGCAGCCACAGTCGTAGAAATCTCCAATCTTGCTACAGTCGAAGATATCCTTATGAAGCATCTTGTTCACTTCGTTATGAACATGGCACGCCCATGCAGCGGCGGCCGAGCGCGACGACACTTGCGGCGGGAACTTGGCCAAATGGGCCTGGAAATGGGATGCGCATTCGCCGCTATGGAGAAAATTGGTTAGCGGGCGATATTTTATCGACATTTGAGCAACCAGCTTTGCAGAAAGGGTTCAGCTCAAGACAAGAGCGTACCAAGGGTATAATCTTGAGAAGAGATATATGTAGGACCGTAGCGTTTCTTGTTGCTCTTCTGATGGCTTATCTGGGAACTGCGCCATCATAGTATGGAGCACTCTCCAAGATGCTCGACCAAGTTCCGCCCTGTAAACGACAACTCTCCTGTTAGCTATCTAACTTAAGTATACAATCCGTTCTTAGTCAAGTTGTCTCCGCCCCGCAGGACCGGACCCACTCAAACGCGAGAGCTTGACAGATAACAATAGTAGTAATAGCCACAAGCGAACATAAAAGCAAGTCCAAGCACAGCTAGTTATCCTTACCTCGTAGTCTCATTGCCCATTTTGGAACTCACCACACCCCCTTGTAGCATCTTATCTGTTATCTCGACATTGGGAATTGTTCTGTCAACGTGGCCTGGCGCGCGCGTCTCGGGACTTAGTGGGGAGCCTTGCCGGAGGAATGCGAGGGTAAAGATGAATAAGAACGCAAGGCCAATAAAAAGAAACAATCTTGACGTCGGTCGGTGTGCCATGTTCGTTTCGCGGAGACTGGCACTGAAATGGCTAACTTGCTATCTGGACGACATTGGCGGCACAAAGGGGCATGGATGAATGGAGTAGTAATTGTCCAGAGCAGGCGAGGAAATTGACAAGCACAAGCAAACTCGGCTCCGGAGGCCGTTGAAGCCCTTTCCTGTCTGCTTGAAGTTGCGCAAGTTGCCCCAAGTTCAGTGGGTAGCGAGATGAAGTGTAGCTACTGTCCCGTGCACGGTTGGCATGTTAGGTCAAGGTTGCGGGCCTCTGATTAGGTGCTTGGCTATGAGCGCTAAGGGTTTGGTCATATGATCTTACGCTCATCTATAACCAATCTCGGTCCACACCAGCTCCACCTGTAAAGCATGTCGCTGATTCTCAAAGTGGCCTGCTTTACAAAGTGAAAGTATGAGAGAGTCAGCTAGAAACAGTTAATTTCACGAGTGAGATGAGAGGAGCAAAGAAATGTATGGTATGGTATATGCGATGGTGCAAAAGCTATGAATATCTATCTAATCCAATTCGACGCCTGTATATGCTATAATGCAAAATGATATAGAAGGGTATAGATCTCCCTCATCCCCCTTCCCCATGCGTATATTGTATGTTGTTGTTCAAAAGAAATAAATATCAACAAAGAAACAAAAGGGTTGCCGAAAAAGAAAAGGTCTTGGCTTCTAAAACACCAACCCATCATGTGTCTTAAAAGTTCACACGGAAACTTTTGCTCGTTCTCACTCTTTCCCCATACTGGTAGAAGGCCCAAGGAATCGGCGTCATTGCCAGCGCGATGAATCCCAGCAGAGAGTTGCCCCAACCAAGGCCCAATGTGCTGTACATTTTCAAGCCACAGAGAGGCAGCAGCGCACCTCCCAGGGAGCGGAGGACAGTGGTGGCAGCCATGGCGCTGGCAGCGTGTACAGTGAAGGCGTCGACAAGGTACGTTGATCCGGTCATCTAGATGGATAGGGATGGTTAGGTTGGGGCGTTTGATGCTGGATGGAGATAACCAAATAAGATAAAAATCACTTACAAATACCATGATCATACCAATACCCAAGAAGCTAGTACCAACGATCGGTACAACGTAGTGTACGCCCTTCTCGGCCGTCCAGCCGTACCAGAATAATCCGATAGGGACGCATAGGCCTCCTGGAATCATAAGCGGGACTCTGTACTCGGGCTTCATCTCGCCATTATTCTTTTTCGCGAGGTTTTGAAGGATGCGATCTGAAAATGCTGAGCTGAAGGCGAGGCCTATGATTGACCCCACGCCAATGCCTAGGAATGCAAGTCCGGCGCTTCCTATTGTTCATCAAGTAACGGGGTTAGTTGATTTGATGCACTCTATGGGACCTTTGGGGAGTCAAGGGGGGACATGGGAGAGGGTGGGCATGTTTGGAAACCCCGATGAGATATATACCTGTAGAGAAATTGTATTGCCCTACAAACACGCTCGAGAAGGTTGTGAAAAGTAGGTAAAGGTAGCCGTATACGAGAGCCATGTAGAGAGATAGTAGGAACACAATAGGAGACAGGAACAGCATTTTGGTTGGCCGCACAATGGCGAAGAGGAACAGTTCTTTGGACGTTTTACCCGTGTCAAGGACGGATTTGAGATTCTGGTTGCCAGTTTGTTTGACGAGTCGCTTCCTTTTCTGTTCCAACAGAATCGAGTGACACGATTCACTCATAAAGATAAAGGTGTTGACGGTGACAGCACCAGACTGAATGCAACAGAGAAGAAGGGGTTAGCAGAAGAACTCGTGCGGGCAGGGCACGGGAATCCCAATAAAGCGTGAGGGTTTACTGACAGCTATGGCAAGAATCCAGAATGTCCACCGCCACCCCATCGCCTCAGTCAAGTATCCACCGGCAATTGGGCCCGCAACAGGGCCGATTAGCGGTCCAAGGGCCCAGGCACCCATGGCAGCGCCTCTTTTTTCTTGCTTAATCATATCCGCGAGGGAGGCTGCACCGATTGTTAAGGGGCAGCTACCTGCTGCGCCGGCGAAAAACCGAAAGACGATAAGTGAATCTAGGCTCGGGGCAACAGCGCAAGCAACATTGAAGACAATGAAAAGAACATTGCAAGCATGATATAGATACATGCGCCCGTAGAGCTCAGAGAGAGGGGCAATAATTAGCGGGCCAAATGCATAACCTAGTAGATAGACGGACACGACGAAGGAAGCAAGTTCCGGGTTATTCGTTTTGAACTCGGCCATGACCTCAGCAGTACCAGGGGCAAACATGGAGGATCCAAGGGGCCTGTCCATAAATTGTTAGCTGCATGAATAAACGTAAGAGTCCAGGTGATTGCGGTGGACAGAACATACGTTAAGAAAGTAATCAGCGCTATTCCTACCACGATGCCGACTTTCTTGGTCGTCGGCCAATTGTAAGGGTTCATTGGGTCGTCCGGTCCATCCCAGTCGACCTTGTTTGAATCCATGCGCTCTCCGTCTGATACGGGTCGATCGGGGGGTTGAGATCCATCCTCACCGCTACTGGGTAAGGTCGGCCCTTTCTCGACATCTACCATACTCACGGATATAGCACGCTTATTTGAAGGGAAAGATGGCCGCGATGTGGCATTGCCAGACAATATCACAGCGTCATCGGGGCTAGGCTCAACTATCGTTGACGCTGCTTATTCTTGAGTTAACTTTGACAATTGCGCTGGTTTCATGATGCTTGATGGGTACATACTGTCACTGGCCGTCATTGGGCCGCCGATCTTTGTTGGCGGCAAATATCAATGTTGATATTCCAGATATTCTTTAACTTGGATGAGAATAGCAAAAACGTGCTCAGGCCATCAAAAAGCTCTCCTGTTTCCACGCTCTTGACCCCGAAAGAGCGAAAGCGAGGGGTCAAGAGTCAAAATAGGGGTCAAGGGAAACGGCGGGGGGAAGTCCAATGTAATGTGACTCTATGTCTGGAGGTTTAAAAGTCGGGTCCCCATACAGGGATTAGAACACAAGTGACGCTACTCGTCACGGAAGGGTTAATTCAGCTGAAGCAAACGTAGGCTCGTCAAAAAGCGAGGGGGCTCTCAGAAAAGGATCTTGAAGAGGGAACCGGGAAAGAAAAAGAGGGTTTGAAATAAGTCAAGCTAGTTAGATAATCGCAAACGCACAAATGCACGAATGCACAGATCCAAACGCCCAGACGGGGGAATGAAAGTCTTAATATATCCGAACTGAGGGATTGGCAAGTAAATTGCTTGACAGAAGCTTATCCCTCTCCTTCCTCCGCTAAACCTCTCGGCAGGAGGCAAGCCGGGACTAGGGGATGAGAGCCAATCCCTCTGGGTTAAAACCTTGGCAGAGAAAATTCAGAAGCATCTGGTAGTTGATTTTATTGTGGGTCTGTTCGGCAATTCTTTTGAAATGCGCCCGTTGTTGTTCTCCGAACTCATCAAACTTGTAACTGCCGGCTCAGACTCGAGCCAATCGCTTCTGGAAACAACAACCCTAGCAGATCCGCTCTCTTGAAAATGGTTTTCGCTCTGGGCATGAGCTTCCAGGGGTCTGCGCATTAATTATATACATGTTTTGTTCTCCGATTTCACGAACGACTGAGCTGCTGGAATAGCACATAGTGTCACTCGCTATCAGTTGGTACCCCATAAACAGGGCCGGAATCCCCCCCAGAAGAGAAAGGCCAGCGTGGATCCCCTTGAACGAAAAAGCAGCATGCCCTTTTGGTTGACCTTGGCCTCACGGTTGGGCTGAGCGCCAGTAGTGCAGGGCGGAAGGACTGTGCACCAGTCGTGGGCCAAGTCAAGGCCAGTGTGGTGGGTGTGGTGGTGGTGGTGGTGTTGAAGGTGAAGGACGGGGAGTTTTTGAACTACGGACGGCGTAGCGCCACGTGCAAATCAGCCGCATATTTGGTTAACGTTATTTATTTAATTTTATACACATTGCATAATTAATGCACATCCAAAGTTCACACAATTTTGAGCAGCCCCGCAAAGCAAAGCCCCGCATACCTCCACTAACTCCGCAATCCTATGCCGATATTAGAGAATAGCTTCATGATTATTATCTCTCCGGGGACTGCTGGCCATTGTTAACCGCCCTTCAGTATTTCATTTACGATGTATGAATGTTCACTATTATTAATGCTGCTGTAAGCAAGCCTTTCCGGCGACTGTCAACTTTCCAATCTATGGATGTTTGCGGATGCTAACCAGGAGCATTTACTGCGTAGGGGGCCAGAGTCCAGTAGCAGCATGACTAGGGCCAATAAATCCATGGCTCCAAATCCTGGCAGTGGGACGACTCTTTCTTTCCCGCGGGCTTACATAGTATGTGTTTATTAGTGTGGCCCACGTTTTATCCCATTTCATAACTATGCATAATATCTGCAAAATTATACCTATTCAATCTTCAATTTTCTCAAACACAGCCATATGTTGGAAAAGAGAGCCTCATATTGTGAGGGCGTGTTCGGTTGCACGGTTTAACTACCTCCGTTAACCTCTGTTAAAAAGACCCACTTAACAGAACCTACACACTGTATTGAAATTACCTGCTCAAAAAAGATCTTGCATTCAGTCTGTCATTTAACCTTCATTTTACTCATAACTAGAGTTTGACAGTGTAATTAGACTGAATAATGAATAGTTGTAACTCAAATAGGCAAGGTGAGAGCTGGGTAAGATCAGGCAAAGCTGTCAGTACTCAGGCATCTATTTTGCTGACATGGTTTTATCTCAGGTAGGGGTGAGATTGTCGGGCAAGTGATAATCAAGATTTGACGCCGGCGGCACGCTAGTATTAATCCACTTTTTGGGTGCAGTTTAACAGAGGTAAACCGTGCAACCGAACACGCCCTGAATACGGATGACGAATAATGCAATTCGGACACAAAGTTGCATGAGCTCAACTAATAAGGCAGTAATTGGCAAGTCCGACTTGCCTGGCTGCGCGCCCTGGCCTCGGACGGGGCCTGGATGGTTGCTCGACTAATCGCAGATCCAGAGAACTGGCTAATGTACCTTTACTTGATTAGGAGAAAAAGAAAGGGGAGGAGGGGAAAGGCCATTGTGTATTTCATCCACGATGCAGTGATTTCCTGCGATGGATGGTCTGCATAAAAACATAACCATGAACACTAGACTTTGAGCTCTACATGGGTTGAACGATCAAGTAGGTGGGCTCTAGCATGATTTTACATTCTCACCTGGTGTCCTTCGCTTATGTATAGCGGTACTTGTGGGAGAAAATACTCCCCTGCATTCTGGCACTCCTCGGGAATTTTTTGCTTCAATCCTGGTTGATATGTAACATGATGCCTGGAAGTTTTCGGCGCCGATGAGCAAGGCTCATAATTTTAGAATGGGCTGCGAAGTCCGACTCTGCCACCTCCTCGTGGTGCAGCCTGGTAACATCATCAAGGTGATGGCTAAGAGCAGAGCGGCCATTGTGGGCTCTTGTGAGTCTCCCCTGTTGAGCCCCGGTTCCAGGGACTCATCTATGGCTCCTCGGTTTCGTCAATACAGACCCGGTCGAGGCAAGAAATAAATCGACCTTGCT